>JAQGBX010001729.1:0-23359 GCA_034698745.1 Megaphyllum sjaelandicum | reverse complement strand
AGAGTAACTAAAAGAACAAAACTTAAAGTACAGTCAAGAATGGTCTTTATTCAAGAACTTCGCTTCTGCGCTACAAAGGGGAGTCCATATGGGAGCTCCCTGCAATTACTCGATGCTGACCACCGTGGTCAGGAGCCCAAAACATAAGACGCGCTATTCATGCTTTTCTTCTCTTTTTATAGGTCTTGGCTGTCCGTCGGATGATCTTTTGGTGTCTCCTCACTGGTTGATCTGTAACCCCTTCCTTTGGCCACACCCGTTGACCTCCTTGCCGGTAACCTGTTCGTGAAGGTGAGAGCGGAACACGTGGAGTTATACGAGGCCTATCTGGTAGTGTTATAAATGCGTAAATTACAATAAAATAATGAACATGTACACTGTACTTACACATGTAGACTGTAATACACGTAGCAAAAAACCACAAAACCAAAAAAACTACATATAATCATCATGTCCATGGGTTAAAGCAAGATGTAATATACTCATCTGTTATCTGGCCATTTTATAAGGTACATCAATCATGTAAAAATTGCAAAAAAAGACCACACAAACTGGTCACTGTACGCAATAGACAGGTGGTCACTGGTAACTATACGGGGAATTTTTATGCAGACAATGTAAACTAGAAAAACAACACACTAAAAAGTGGTCAACATAAACAGATGGTCACCAATCGAAGGTGCATGGTCACTTTTTCAGGTTTTTACTGTATAGCTATAAACAGTAAAAATGATCGAATTATTCAAAAAATTGGTACACTCAGATATAAGCATTTCGAATGGTACATTATGTACATGTTCATGTACTGTGTTTTTAAAATAAAAGGTATACAAAATCTATAAATGTACAAAAGGTCAACCAAAGCTTTATGGATAGTAATTTGGAAATTCGTGTAAATGTACTTTACATGTTCATTACATGTAGTTTTATTGTTTAAAAAAAATCGCCCGAGGTCATTGGTTTTTTAAAACAATGAAAGCATTCTTTTTACCCATGCTGTATTCAAAAAATTTTAAATATTAAGGGTACTCAGATAATAGCATTGCAAATGGCACTTTTTGCAGCAGTCAAGTCACGAGTGCAAAATTGACACGTCACTCGAGTTACCCTTGTGTAACTCGAGGTTATCACATCAATGGATGCGTTATTTTTACACACTTGGCTACGCCATATTGCAAAAGTGCGAGTTTCAAAGCTTCTGTCTATAGCACCCATATTATCAAATCAATATTTTTAAATTACAAATTTTACACGTTGCTAAAATTATACAATTATGATGAAATGGTAATTCTTCTGAGCTGATTTTCAGGAGAAATTAGAACTTGCAGATCATAATTGTCATGTTTTTAGATGTAATTCTATGAAATTATCACTCAAAATTCTAAGTCTCTGATGATTCAAGCGCTTAAAAGTCAGTTTCAAACTGACTTGCGTCCTAGGAGATTTTGTATTTGGCGCATCATATTCGTTAAATGTTTAGTTATAAACGAGTCAATTGTAACGAATTATACATAAAAAATTTAAGTCTGTGATGATTCAAGTGGCGAAAACTCAAAAAAAAACTCAATAAAAAAAATGTACAGTAAATTCTTCCAAGGAAATTTTCTAGGAGATTTTTTATTTGGCGCATCATATTCGTTAAATGTTTAGTTATAAACGAGTCAATTGTAGCGAATTATACATTACAAATTAAAGTCTCTGGTGATTCAAGTGGCGAAAACTCAAAAAAAATCAATAAAATAATGTATAGTAAATTCTTCCAAGGAAATTTTCTAGAAGATTTTGTATTTGGCGCATCATATTCGTTAAATTTTAAAGTTATAAACGAGTCAATTGTAACGAATTATGCATTAAAAATTTAAGTCTCTGGTGATTCAAGTGGCGAAAACTCAAAAAAACTCAATAAAATAAAGTATAGTAAATTCTTCCAAGGAAATTTTCTAGGAGATTTTGTATTTAACGCATCATATTCGTTAAATGTTTAGTTATAAACGAGTCAATTGTAACGAATTATACATTAGAAATTTAATTGTAGCGAATTATACATTAAAAATTAAAGTCTATGGTGATTCAAGTGGCGAAAACTCAATAAAATTATGTATAGTAAATTCTTCCAAGGAAATTTTCTAGGAGATTTTGTATTTAACGCATCATATTCGTTAAATGTATAGTTATAAACGAGTCAATTGTAACGAATTACACATTAAAAATTTAAGTCTCTGGGGATTCAAGTGGCGAAAACTCAAAGAAAATCAATAAAATAATATATAGTAAATTCTTCTGAGTTGCATCCTAGGATAATTTGCATTTGGCGCATCATTCGTTAAATTTGAAAGTTATAAACGAGTCAATTGTAACGAATTATACATTAAAAATTTAAGTCTCTGGTGATTCAAGTGGCGAAAATTAAAAAAACTCAATAAAAAAATGTATATTAAATTCTTCCAAGGAAATTTTCTAGGAGATTTTGTATTTGGCGCATCATATTCGTTAAATTTTAAAGTTATAAACGAGTCAATTGTAACGAATTATACATTAAAAATTTAAGTCTCTGGTGATTCAAGTGGCGAAAACTCAAAAAAACTCAACAAAATAATTTATAGTAAATTCTTTAAAGTAAATTTAATAGGAGATTTTGTATCAAATTATCACTTTAAAGTTTAAGTCTATAGTAAGGAATTTCTTAAAACTCTGAATTTTAAATAATAAATTTTTAAAACAATTGTTTCTATGAGAAATTTACGTTTGCGCAGTATGGTTGTAAGTATTAAAATTTATTATCACTTTAAATTTTTAGTCTATATATATATAGTAAGGAAATTCTTAAAACTTTGAATTTTAAATAATAAATTTTTAAAATAATTTTTTCTATGAGAAATTTACATTTGCGCAGTATGATTGTTATGATATAAGATGTAAAAAAAAATTCTGTTTTATCGAATTATCACTTTAAATTTTAAGTCAATGGTAAGGAAATTCAGCTTAAAACTACGAACAGTTTTTCAGGACAAATTTGCATTTGCGCAGTTTGATTATCATGATATAAGTTGTAAAAACAATTCAGTTTTATCGAATTATCACTTTAATATTTGTTTCTGCTATATTAAGTGCTTAAAAGTCTGTTTCAAACTCAAAATGAACAAATGGTAAATTTTCCGAACTGATTTCCAAGATAAATTAGAAATTTAACGTGTGAAAACAAAGCACAAATTCGAGTCGTTATGACCGTTTTTTTACGGTAAAAAAGTAGAGCTTTTGATTTTTCCAAAATATTGGGAATTATTTTTCACATCACAATTGTTTGTTTGTTTATTTTTTTTCATTTCTTTGTCTTGCTTCTCTTCCACACACCTTTTTAACTCCCCCCCCCCTTATTTCTTGTAGATTTACGTCTGGAAATGAGCAGAAAAAATTATTAACGGGGAATAAATAACCAATTTTTTAGCATTATTAATTTTTTTGTTTAAGAATATATTTTGACGTTGTTTTGTTTTCAATAATTATTAATGGAAAAATGAATTTTTGTGGCAAATTTCAGCAATAAATACAACTTTAAATTCCATTTTCAAGTACTGTTTTAATTTTTTTAAATATTTCTTAAAATATACTATGTAAAAATAGTAGATATGACATTGGCATATTGAATCAATTATTATGTCAATTACTGGTGTACAAGTGTAGATGGTCTGACATCTCTCTACGCATTACATGAATGTACATGTACCGGCACTTGGGTTGTGAAGGCTTTGCTGAATGCAAATAAAAACACTGGAATTTACGAATGGCCCCTAAACATGTGCTTGATAAGAAGTCCTAAAGCTTAAGCGCTTTTATATGTTGTCCTCGAGCAATCAGGCGCTTAAATGAAAATGGCGCGACCGTACAAAACGAAAACCTCACTACTTTATTTCCTAAATGCTAAATAAAGACAACTAAAAGCGCTAAAGCTATAAGACATTTTGTTGATCACTTGATTTGAGGACGTCCATAAAGGTTGGTTTGTCTACTTTCCTCGTGTAGCTAGCCAGGACTTCGCAGGACTTTGGCAGACGTAGCACATGCGCAGATCCTGAGACCGGATCTGACGGACCGGAAGACGTTAATCCAACACTGCGTAAAGATGGTAGATTTTTATTGAATTTCAATTTTCTGACTTTTCCAGCGTATAAAATATAATGGATGATTCCAGGACAATATACTGTGGAAATTTAGCGAAGGAAGTGACCGAAGAGCTGCTGTATGAGCTGTTCTTGCAGGTAAGGAAGTGCTGACAACCCACCTCTGTCTCTCTCGGAGACTCTAAATCACCAAAAGGCCTCGGCGCGGTGATAAAAAACTAAACTAACTAAACTAAACTAACTAAACTAATACATCGTATATTGGGGCAAATTTGCTTCCATATATGACTATAGTAGCCAAGCTCACTAATTTTCATTTTCTTGATTACATTTTAGGCTGGTCCAGTTGATAGGGTGAACATTCCAAAGGATAAACAAGGAAATAAAAGAAATTTTGGTTTCATCGTTTTCAAACACGATATCTCGGTGCCCTATGCTGTTGAATTGATGTCGGGAGAGAAGCTATTTGGGCAGATTCTTCGTCTGCAGGCTAGGAGCAATAATTTTGAATCTTCTCCAGACAGCTTTCGCCATCCCATTGTCAGACACCAAAAGACTATGTCTTGCCCCCCTGGTTTTTCATTTAATCACAGAAAGAATTATGAACAGGGTTCACGATCAGGCAATGGTGAAGATTATAGCAGTCAACAAGTACAGCGGCACAACAGTCCAGCTGGACCAATTAATAGTTATAATGGACCTGTTTTCGTCAATAACGCACTGTTGCAGCCAAACTTTGCACTTTGTCCAGTAGATCTTCCATTAGCGATAAGGCCCGAGAGCAATTTTATTTCACAGGCCCAGTACTACCAACATAATTGGCCAGTGCGTGGAAATAGGTGGATGCGAAAATAACTGCAAACCTTCACATTCGTATAAAAGAAGTAACAATAACAGGCTTTCTGATGGATAGAGCAGCATGCATGCAGCAATCACAGATTACCCTTACTAGCTACATACCACAATAAAGCAAGTAGGCCTACATATAGTTTCAGATGAACCTTGTTTTGGATTTGACACAACCTAGCTCTCAGGGTGCTACATTGTACACATATCGCACTTCATGTAACCTTGGAAAAGTGCAATTTTATCTTTGTGGAAAAGCCGATGCAGACAATAAATGATTTTACTTTTATTTGGCTAAAAACCATTCAACAAAAAACTTAAGTTTTTGAAATTTTTTCTTATAGTCCATCCAGTTCTGCGTAAATCATGCTGCATATCAGCGTTCACTGCAACTTTATATTTGCTGTAGAGAGGGCATTTCATAAATTTTTTTATTCAGTACAGTAGTATTAATAATTACATTAATTCTTGTTAATCCCTTTTATTGTTGTCTTAATGTGTATAACTTTTATAGTTTGGCTTTATCCATGGTTTCAAGTATTCATATGGAGACTTGGAACCTAATTCCCACAGATAAGGCAGTACTTTGTATTAGTATTAAAAATCGTACAGTTTAGTGGTTTCTTAGTTTTTAATCATTTGTGTTACTTTAATATGAAACCATTAACTTTTATATCATTTATAAATTAAATGTATCACAATATTAAAATATATAGTATACAATTTCGTTATCAACTTCAAAATTAAAAGCGTTATTCAATTTTTTTTCTTCTGTATATACCTGAGCTTAGTTATTTAACAACACCGGTATTGAATTCATGCGCTTCCATATATTATTAGATAAGTGTCCGAAATTTTGGAACCGCTGCGTTTTTTTTAGATGAAGATTCGCAGATAATGTAAACCCCATCTGAGCCAGCAGCATACAAATGTTGACAATCAAGAGAATATGCCAGGCTAAATAAATTAGAACATTACACTGGAATTCAGATCAGGTTTGCAATGTTACGCTCACTAAACCACTGATAGCTAAATTCAACACTCACCTCACAACAGGATTATCGAACTTTGGAAAACTCATTGTCCTGATGGGAAGTAAATCCCAAGTACTCCACATCCTAAATGTGAATTGAGGAAATCAATTTTTTGAATGGTTACTGCCTACAATTATCATACTATACTCAACAGTTCCACAATTTAAATATTACAATAATCAATGATGTCATCTTACATGATGTCGCCATTTGCAAGACCAGCACATATGGCATTGACTGAAATTCCTTCGGTCACACAAGAGAAGCAAATAGAATGGATCTTTTCCTTCGTAGTGACTGTTCCCACAAACTTCACATTAATTGTGTGTAGCAGTAAACAGCCTCCTGTAGCTGAAAATAAGAAAAAACCATAAAGTTTATTGTTGGTATCAATTTAGTATGCTAGGATTTTTCTACCAACAATTTACCTGAATTGCTAACTGAAGCAATATCTCCAGAAGTATCACTAACTCGCACCAGCTCAACTGGATTTGTATGCATGATTATACTCCTTACATACACCAGTCTAAAAAAAAATTGTGAGAACCATATTAATGCAATTAAGTGACAAAAGTTCACTAAATCAGTCTTGATCAATTAAAAATAGCTGAATTTAAATTGAAAATATGCCATATAAAAACTATAATTGTAGGACTTGAAAAAGTTCAGGCCTATGAGGAATTTAAATAATAAAAAAGTGCATTCATTATGTTATTTGTAACTACAAAGAAAATACCTGTTCAGATCCCAGATAATGCAGGTTTTATCAGTGGAAGCACTGACAACAATGCTGAAATTCTTGCATATGTAGATGGCGGATACAGCTCTTTCGTGCCCAAACAGCTCAATGGTGGAACCATTGAGAATAACATCTGGCTGTATGCCAAACTAACAAAATGGGTACCAATAAACGAAATTTCTAAAAAGAATTAATTCATGAAAATTTGAGCCTTGATTACCTTGGTAAGTTCAAAGTTAATTTTGTACACAAGAATGCTGCCAGAACCTTTTCCAACAAAAAGAAGTGGGCAATCTGGTGCAGTCGAGCAACATGTTACCTAAATTAACATTGAGATATGCACATTACCGTTAACGATGCAACCACATTTTGATCTCTATCAAAGATTGAGTAAACCTAACTGGATCGGCAATGTTGGTTGATATAAAAGCCTTTGAGGGTCGATCTCGCCTCTGCTGTAGCCTTATTATGCCATCATGATATCCATGTATTACCAAAGCTGCACATGTCACATATGTTGTGTTGATCATGCTTACACCTGTGTGATAATTTTTTTTATCACAAATATGGTCCAAAAATACATGCTCAAATGCACTGTTTACCAGATAAATTATTTGTTTTCTTGCAAAATTCAATATGTCACATGCCTATAATCAACCACAATCCAGGCATAACAAATATATTAAATCTTTCATAATGATCTGAAACAAATTTTGATAATAATTCAATATTTTTTCCTGTACAAAGTATAAGTAGTGTTTTTATTTCCTTGACAATTAAAAAATAAGAACGTAATTATTAGGTAAAGAATAATGTTTTTATGTCTGACATACCTTTGTCTTTACAGTATTGCACCAGCAAAGAGGTTTTTTCAAATAACCCAAACACCTCGTTGGTTACCATTGGAACAAAATCGCCCATGGGCTGAGAGTGCCGCCGCCTCAAAATCACCGTTGGCTCTGGTTCTTCAGGAGAGCCCACATAACTGCCCCAGCATAAGCCTTGCACCTCATTCATGGCCTTGAAGTCAAACAGCTCTTAATAATATGGCCATATCAAGATAAACTAAGCAAAAAAAAAACCTTATGTACCTTTAATGTCTGCTCTTGGTGTTGATGAGTCAAAGAAAGTGATATCATGGGATGCGCGTAGCGAAACAGTTGGCAAGGAGTTTGTCCAAATGTCTTTATCATCGTCCGCATTGCATTTCGTTGTAATTGATCTTTGATCTGATCAACGTCAAAGCCATAATAAGTCTGTTAAAAACAACAAAAAATTAACAACATTTTGCATTTTTATTATTTTTGTCAGTCCAGAATTTAATTTTTGAAAACGTACTGCAGGATGAAAGACATTGATGGATTCAACTGCCGCTTTGCCCGTCTGCTTGTACCCAAATACAAGGTCTATCCACTGATGTAGTCCCTCAGTAACAAATGGAGATTCAAGTGCTTGCCGATGAATAAGAATGAACAGGCGTGGATCATGTCGGCACCATGGTGGAAGAATAACATTGTCAACTCTTTCTCCCGACTGCCTTAAGCCAAAGTCAAATCCTAGTCATGAATTTGAATTAAAGAGTCAAATCTCTACATCACACATATTTTCAACAAATGTGTGTTTCAGTACAACTTCGGCAAATCTAAATATTTTTCAGTAGGCATAGGCCTTTACCTTCCGCATTTATTAGCATTTCAGGAAGAAAGAAAAATTCTGGAATCAACTCTTTAACGTCAGTTGTTGAGTCGCTACTAGATAATCGCCAAGAAGTGTTAATAGAATGAAACGTTCTGTCAGGAATGTCAAAATTGTCATCTGCAACAGAGTAACATATTTAGTGGAGTTTTTATAATATGAATAGAAATATTAACCCTAATTATGCTTACCTTGGTATGCCAAAAACATGCTAGTAAATGGAGGCAGCCTCACCAAAAAGTGAAGCACAATGCCGCTGTTGGAGTAATGAGAACCATAATGATATGGGTCTGACACCGGCATAAAACTTTCCTCAGTATAAGTTCCAGCTTGCTCTTTTTTTAGAAACTGAAATTTTTTAAGCGGATATAGCCCTTGAATCAACTCTAGTGATTTCTTGCAATGGAGAAAAAAACTGGTTTAATAAAGTAGACTTGCCGTGTACTGGTTAATGTAGTGTTCTTCTCGACACTCATTCTGGACAGCCATAGGTTTAGCCAGATTTCTAATACAAGAAATTATAAATATAAAGAATGACTGCTACAGCTAGAAATTTACAAGGCTCTGCAATGTCAAAAATTTCAAATATATGCTATTTACCTAAAGGACTTGGGTTTTGTTAAATTAAGCACTTCATTACAATAGTCAGCCAGTATGAAAGGAAAAACTGGATATTGCATAAGATCATTAAATGACCGACCAGCAAATTTATTCAACTGTGTCAAGTATTCAAAATTGGTTATCATTCGGTCTCGCCACATCTGTGTATGTGCTATTAAATTATCACTTTCCATCAAAAGATTTTGCAAATTGCTCGCCATAAGTTGCTCATAGAAAGCATCACGCTCCTATGAATAGTAAGAAATAATCATAAGGATAATGCAAAACTTGGATCCTCTTTTCCGCAAACACTTACTTGAACCAATGAGAATGCAATTAAAAAAGTTTTTCCATTGATTAAAAACAGTTCCAAAGCATTATCCTGTAACTGGAATCTTCTTTTAAGCATTTCTCTAATGTCACTGAAATGCCATGTGTACGAAACAATGTCGCTTTGATTACCAGCCTAATAGGACATCATGATATAAAACAATATTCAATAGGCTACATGGGCGTCTAATCAGCGGTAAGACGAGTCAAGGCAGAAAAAATGTCTACAAACATCAGTTTTCAGGGAACTCGATTCTTCACCTATGTAATAAACACTGTTGGTTCCCAACAGCAATTCTCCTTGGGCTTCCGTTGAAGGTGTAATAATAATGCACCTGTAGGTGTCTCTATAGAACAAAATACCAGTATAGGGTATGAATTTAAAATGAAACTAAAATAGTTATGTAAATAAAACAATTCATAAAGATAGCAAACCTAATTTTTTCTGCATTATTGAGCTCATCTCTTATTGCTGCAAGATCGTTAGAATTATCATCATTCTCAAAAAGATATGAAAACCTTGGAGGATGCAAATCACTTCCTGATAAAAAAGGAATCGTTTTTTTCAAATTACGCAATTGCCAATAAATCGATTAATTAAAAACGTACTTAGTTTAAAATGATGCTCTGGCAATAGAAATCGCTTGTTTACATGTAGTTGGCAAGGTTTTAAGCGTTTCCGTACCCGATGAGGAGCCTCAGTGGGATCCAGTTCCCATGACTGGGCTTTACTGTCTTTGCAATGCCATATAGCCCTTAGAAGCAAAACAAACACATACACGATAAGTGCAAAACAAAAAAAGATTTCGAAGCGATGAAATATGGTATTTATAGTGTAAATAAAAACTATTTTGTACAATAAAAATTGGAAAATGTGGAAAAATCATGTGCATGGTCAGTTCAACCTTAATGCTTGGGAAACCATGACGTTCACATAATAATTAGCAAAGTTCGACCAACTTATAAAAGTTTTACTGCAAGCAAATTTGAATACCTTTCATGGCTTAATTGTTGAATAAGTGATTGCCACGCCCTGTTCGTTTGCAACTGCTCACTGAGTTGTTGCTTAACGTGAGCCAGGAATAACTGTCGTTGCTGGTTTTGCTTATCTGCAACAGAGCATGTCACAACAAGTGCAGCTTTTTCCAACGTTTTAAATAAAGTTTCTAGCTTCTGCAATATCCTATAATATTAAGAAACATAGGTTAAGACATATCACAATGTCCACTGGCCTATCTTTAGTGATAGGTCAACGAACCTTTCACCCAGTGTGGTTTGCAATCTCAGCCACAAACACTTGCTCTGATGCGATTCTTGGATCCAATCTTCCTTGTCCTAAAAACGAGTTCTTTTTTAAATTTTCCTATGATATGTTATATGTATTATAAAATATGATAGCAATATTGCACAATTGGAAAAATTGGTATTTGTATGAGCAGTTAGCAGGGCTCATTCCGGTAACTTACAAAGTTTGGCAAGGATGTGCCATAGCCATAACCACAAAGTTTCTCCAGTTCATTACTGACAGCTACACATTTGATCATTTCAACATCCTCGATGTTTTCAAAGTTATCACGCACTAGAAATTGCATAAAGACCAGAAATTTCTGTTCTATCTACAAAATTACGTAAAAATTGTTTGATTAATTCCATCTTTTAAAACATCACTAAATGCAAAGCAAATTTAGCAAGTTGATGTAATAGCAAACTTACTTTGACATTTGACTTTAGAATGTAATTTATAAGTTCAATGTGCCGGGGCCTAGACAGCAACACTTCAATTATATCAAGCCTCTGATCCATTGGCTGTATTGGAGATATGAGAAACACTAGCAAGCGACCTAACTGATCACGAAGACATTCACTTGCTGCAAATGCCAATGTGTGCCAAGGCATGGGTTTTAACTGTCTTTTGTTCTAAAAGGTAAACAAGTTTTCCTCAGAATTAATATCACATTTAGGTGCATATTATTTTATGAGTATTTGATAAATAGGTTTTACTCACAAGAACTGCCAGACAGCCATCGAGGAGAAGCTTTAATAAATCATGACCAAATAATATTTCATGGTATGAAACAAATGGCTCACCAGAGACAATATCTGTAATTATGTATTGGGATTAATGACATAAATGGCTGAGCCCTTTCGTAACACCCAAATATAAAATTAAAAAATAAGGAAATCTACATACCAGAGCAAAGAAGGAAATCCACAGCTTTTTCAATGAGATCCCTGAACCTCTCCTTAAGCTCAGAGGAAGTAGCTTTTTTGCCATAAGTACCAACAGTAAATGCACCTTTTATTTTAACTTTTACTGTATAAAAGCAAATCATCAATTAAATTCAAAAATAATAGGTTCAACACAGACTTCATGACTCAATTTTTATCCCAAACTTATCATGATGTTAAATTTGACTACCATGAATAGTATTCAGATAACTTTGCAGGTATTAATTTTTTTAACGAGTGAGCTGCACAGTCTTTGTGAAAATTTTTTTTCTTCAGAAAACGCTTAATAGATATAGACATTTGGGACAAGAGTCCATTCCAAATGATAAAAATACAACATTGCGTCATGATAATACACCATGCAAGCATATCTATGACATAATGGATTGATAGAAATTGTGTTGCCTTTATTTATATTTACACCTCCGTTCCATAGATCATAAACTCCCACTCTAACATGTTGAGTAAAAATTCCATAAACAAACAATCGCAACATCTTTAATGCAGCTATAAACCTTACCATCTTTGGTTGTTTTCAATGACACCTCATCCTTCCATTCAAAATGACATCGAATAACTGTGAAAGCTTGATTCAGGCAGCTGCAATGGAGATTTCGAAACGCCAGAGAGCTAGAGGAACCCAAGCCTGCACAAAAACTCAATACGTTTCAGGAAAATCATGACATTTTACGGCCTTGTTTTTTACCGGTGAATATTCCAAAAAAAATTAGACATAAGCGAGCTGAACTACAGCGAGTTTTGTTTAACTGAGTTTCAATGATTCAGGAATACTTGGAATTTCAAGACCATAAAAACCCCAGTTTTGACTCAAAACTCAATGGAAATTTAGCTCGCCTACCTCTATTCTAAATACTGAACCAAAGCTTACCATTCTGCGAATTTTCAATTTGTTCATAGTGCGATAGTAAGATTAGTAAATCTGTATAAAACAGAGCGGTTTGAGCACCAGAATGACTACAGTTTAACAAAAACCACAAAAGTATTAAAAAATGATTACAAATTATGGACTACACATAAATCAAACCAAATTCAAAACATACCTGATAAAATATACCATAATATCACATAGTAATGTGCTGATACTTTCCATAACTGAATTGTGTTTTTCATTATAAATTACCTTTGCCCTGCAATTTAATGTTCAATAAAATACATTATAATTTAAATGTAAAAATGCAATTCTCATTAATTTAACTTTTAATGAACTAAAAACTATCAAACTATCAATAGTCGTAAAAATGTTACTAAAACAAATATACCAAAATAACATACCCTGAGCTCGATCGGTTAATAGCAGAAATCGTAAGGCACATGCTTTGTAACAATCCACGATTCACAAATTCTTTGTATGCATTAGACATGTGGCGGCAAAACTAATAATATGCAATACATAACAAAGTTAAGAAAAATAATTCCAAATTTTCATTTTAATTCGTGTTAGATTACTAAATGTAATGTAAAGTGAAATGTCAGTACATGCTGTATGTAATTATGAAAAAGTATCGTGATTACTGAAATTTATACTCTGAAACTTGTTAATTTTACACTGTTTTCCCTATATAATAACCTTTATCAGAAAAATAAGAATTTTGTGACAAAATGCCGCATCAAGATGACATCGAGGTAACATGGCCAAAATTAATGGAATTGCAGCAGGATTCCATACATTTAATTTGAATGGCTCAGATTCATCCCTAGAAAACAAAATTAATACCAAGTGTGTAATACAGATTAAACTCATCTATTAAATATTGTGACATTTATCCTAAACCACTGATGCGATCAACCCAACTTATTTCTTGAAACACTAGGGTTCGATTAACTGATATGATACACAGTATTTTTGCATTCAAATATGCTTTCTTCCACATATTTCCAAATGGATTACCAATTTTCAAGGAATTAATAATTCCACATTTATATACATGTATATCACCTAATTTATTAAATAATTTATCTGTGCTCATTATTTTCGTTATACTTTTGTTCGGCATAATAATCAGGTTGATCTGTCTACAGCAGTGGTAAGGGGTTTAAACTATCAGTACCATAAACTGAAAGAGAAGCTATCTCTAATAAGTATGCCTATGCAAGTTTCCACCAATAAAGCAGAAGCCTCATACTGATACAGCTGATTTGCGAGTAAATTTAGAATATGCTTTTTTGTTAAATTGGTGCTCTGCTCTTCGGTTACATGCCGCAAATACTTTCCCCAAACCTATTGGGAAAGAAAATCACTTCCGAAATTAACTTAAAGTCGACTATTTGCTTAAAATGTCAATTTCCCATCATGGGTTGAAATAGTTGTAACTTATTCATTTAAAAAAGCTTACCTTAATGACTTCAGTACGAACACACTCGTGAGGATGCAATGCCAGCACAACAAAAATGTGTTGATCGATCAAATCGGTTATTCGAGCCGTTGAATCCATTTCAATTGCCAAGCCAATTGTTTCCAGAATTCCTAAATTCAAGCCAAATTCCCTTTAAAATAGTTACCACAATTATTTCGCACAAACGTACATCACAGCTGAGTCTAATGAGATTTCTTAGTATTCTAATAAAACCAAGAAAATTAGTGTTCAAAATGTTATGAGAAAGAATTATAACAGTGGTAATGTTCCTACCTTGTAAAAGTACAGCAAAATTCGCAGCAGGCATATGGTCAAGTTCATCAGTCATTTTAAATGATTCAAACACCTCATCTGTTAGTTCTGAATGCTCCACGTCACATACAGGGGACTGAATTTTGTTGACAAAAATGTAATTTTTAAATTCGTCATTCTCATTTTGAATGAAAAGTCCCACCTGATGCATTTCACTATGCGAATTTGAGCTTTCAAGTTCCTCATCAATAACCACTGGTTCACTGCTATTTTCCTTTATAGAGTCGTAGATTTTCAAAGAAGCAAAACTGCTATTCGCGGTGAGGAATCCCTCATTGTAACTGCCGGCAGTTCCCTCAGATTCCTTTCCTTGGCATTGATCTATGTTTTCCGATACTACAACGTTGGCTTTGTAGCCACTTGCAGTAGATTTGCTTCTCCTAAGGTTTTCATTAGCTATAGCTTTCGTTTGCTTTGACAAATTAGGGATATCAATGGAACGGCGGGACTGAACACTGATGGAGTTGGAACTCGGGTAAGACTTGGACGAGGTCCTCGCAGGTAAGAAATAGAAAGAAGAGCGTGCATGGCAAACATACGTTTTGTTAGGTGGATGCACGGCAATAAGAAAATCAGTTAACTTTCTCAATTGTTCAGCACCAGGTCGATGAACATAGAAGGTACAAATGAGGTGGACGATAATGCGGCAGACTTTTGGCGACAATTTCTTCTGGTCTTCAAGTATGGATTCCTTGCACAAAGTCAGCAAACACTCAACTAAGTTTAGATTGTCAAGAATCGCAAGGTTAAAAGCTTTTTTTGGATGATGATCCTGCACAACCAGTTCAAAAACCTTCATTAACCAGCAGAGCATATCAGTCTGTCTGTTCTGAAATATTTTCCAGTGCTTCAGTATAAGCGACAATAACTCAACATTCGTTACCGTAGCAAAGGTTAACTTGTTCAATTCCCAGTGTTGGTCTAATGGATCATATAGTAAGAAAGGGTCCGATGTACAGGCTCTCAATAAAACCGCCAACATTTTGCATCCAATGTTACACTTTGGTGAAGCCATCACTTTCAGTACCAAATTCCAGCCGGACATTTGCTGAAAGTGGACGAGGAATTGCGGGCTCCTGAGCGTGAGGTTCACCAAACTTGATAAGCATTCTGCTTGGACGTCTTCACTATCATGCAGCTCCACGATCTGCGCAAACAGGGAGATGATAATGGGTGGTCCACCTACCCGAATTATAGAGATCTCCAATCCGTCACAGCTTACTTGCTGCAAACACCCAATCTTTATGATGGGTAGGTCATTCTGTTCTGACAGCTGCAAAGCAATAGTATCGCTGTTATGCGACAAGTACCTGGCCAACAACTTACTCTGCAAATACTGCAAAGCACTTTCGAATTTTCTTCCGTTTTGGGTCAGGATGCCGATTTCGTTAGTGTTCCATAGCTCAAGCTGAGTGCAGGAAGGCCCAAGCAGGCTTAGCAGCGCTGGTGCACTATCATTCAAGAATGGACCCTTAAAAATCATGACGTTGCCAAGTCCCCAAGATGGATCTTTGGTAGAAGCTACCTCGCCGTGACCTAGTAACAAGACGAAGGGTCGTGGATGCTGCCATACATCTTGCCATTGACATTCAAATGTTACAGTCTCTGCATTGTCGTTTTCCTTTGGATCAAGATGAACAAAGGCCTGCAAAATTAACCTGGAATTCGCTTTTCTGACGGCCATCCAGCTAATGCATACGTGATGCCACATTCCCGTCTTCAGATGCGTTGTTAGTACTTTCTCATCCAACATGGTGTAAGTCTCCTTGGAAGAAATGGCGAGTTTCAGCACAAGGCAGTTCTTATACGGGTTGGACCACACTTCGAGCATTAGATTTTCAGAGCCAGAAGAGAGAAGGTGGGTATCAAAGGCCTCGGCATTACCAGCAACTCCTCCTAGATTCAGCCAGCAAGACACACCAAGGCCACTCAACCAGAAGGGCGCATCCTCGAGTGGTGGAAAGCATGCCGCAATGACGGTTTTGGAGAAGCTTGATCTGAAAGAATTCAGCTTGTGCTGCATTGCGGTATCGACAACATTATTGCTGCAGGTGGTCAAGACATTTTCGATTTTTGAATATTTCTTTCCGGTGCTTGAAGACTGATGGAAACTGTCTTCATATTTTAAAGTAGAACTACTCAGTGTTGTATCTGCTATTCCAGTTTGCTCAAATGTGTCACTTGTAGATATGCAGGTTCCAGGTTTAAATTGCAGAAAGTGCGGCGGTTGAATTTTTATCTCTTTAATAAGTCCATTAAGTATCTCTAGGCATTTTTTTGCAGGAGCTTGCGGGTGAACCAGTAATTTTAGAAATTTTCTCAATTCCCAGGTTCGAAGCCTGTGCTGAGAGCAGCAAGCAAATAGGTCCAATAGGGCAAATTGAAAATCTGTGTACAACACATCAGGACTGGTAAGCACATCATAAAATTCAATAAGTATTGCTTCGATTATGTTGCAATCATAAAGTAGCGCTTTGGAATTTGTTTGGCTTATGTTGCATAATCTAACTAGATCTTGCATAAGCAGTGATAAATTGGACACTGCTTCCACCCTGAAGCTTGCACTACTTCCAGACTGTAATAACGAAGACTTGTATGTTATCGCCAAATCCAGCAGCAGATGAAAAATAGCTGGGAATAGAAGAATGCAATTAGCAGAATCTGTTAAATGCAAGCTGCTCACTGAGGCATGCAGCAATCGTTTGTTTGAAACGACCTCATCAACGTCAGCATCGTATCCTCGTTCCAATGATGATGAAGAGGACCATGTGGAAGAGGTTTCATCAGGAGGCAAACCACAGTCCCGGATATCATGGATTACGGTACTTATCGACGATCGCCCAACTCCTTTTATGGTTGGTATATCGGTTTGAAGTGAAGCTGCCAACAGAGACTGTAAAATGCAACTTACTTCGAGAGGGTCGTATTCTGTAATGTTCAAGGTAAGTTTTTGCTTCAGCGATAACAATAACCTTGTTATGTCAGATTCGGTATTCTCAGTGTATCTGCTCTGTTCACTTGACAGTTCGCAGGCAACAGCAACATGAAGCAATGACCCCAGAAGCCTCCATTCCATCTCAGGATCATTCAGCATCGCTTCTTTAACATTTCCATCAGTTTGAGCTTCACTAATGTTGACCAATTTTGAAATGGTGTCAAAAACAATGGTGCGAGTGGAAGCATCCCAAAAACATGTTCGGTAAGCCATCGACCGGTCACATATGTAGCACAATGTTTTCCAGAGATCAATTAAACATGGAAGAAAGCTCTCGTTTTCTTTATGCAGTTCGCAGCTATCAATCCAGAGTTCCACTTGGGATTTTCGACATTCTAACTGTACTGAATCAACATCAGATGATGGTTGACAGTGATATTTTATGGAACTTCCATACCACATGGTATGGTCCATGAGTACTCCATGATATAATTTTAACGTCGATTCTGAACAGCCCTTTTCAAACGTTTCAACTGGCAAAATTTCCCCGCCTGGGGTATGGCACGAAAACGTCATAGTGAAACTTTCGAAATTGCTTCCCAATAACTTGATTTCCTCAAGCATTGCAATGCGCAGCAGCCGTAACACCACCTGGCGCAAGCTTGGCGAGCACATGAACTTGAAAATGTTTCTGATGCAAGCGCCAGATGCATGCATCAATAATGAATAAGAGTCTGGTAATTTCAGTAGAAAGATGATCCCATTCAAGCAAAAAGGCACCAAAATATTGTTGAAGTCCTGTTCACGGCCTTCAAACCCAGAAGACAGGTACATCAATAGTGGCAGGAATATTCTCAGGTAAATCTCCATTTGTAAACTCTCGCTTGCACATGTGAGAATACTGAAGAGATGCTTTTCCAGAAAATGAAACAACGAGCGGTCTAGTTGCAACAACAGATCTGTGTACTGGTTGAAAACTTGCCAATATCCATTTTTGAAGTATTCAGTTTCGACAATTTTTAAGGAATGATCCGATTTTAGGGTTTCAATCCACTGCTCCATGACCTGTTTTTCACTTGTCAGCCTAGCATCACAATGAAAGCAAATAGCAACAGTGCAGTCAAACGTGACACACCGGTTGGAAAATGCGATAACAGCATTTTCCAGTATTTGCATGGCATTTTCCAGATGCTGACTTGTCCCATATTTGTCAAGGTTGGACAGGATGTGATTATACATTTGTTTCAGATCCATGCAACAGCACACTCCACATTTACGTATTGCTGTCAATGTGTTGAGAATGACAGTCTCATCCTGAGATTCATCTAAGAAACTCAATAGCACACTGGTCATCGCTGCGACAGGGCAATTCGATGCGTTGTAGTTCTTGAATAATCCAAAATAAATCCCCCGAAGTGCATGATGATACGACGTATATGTCAGTTTCCACTTTTTATGGCAGTGAGTATCTCCTAGTTCTGCATGATATGCACTCATTCGTGCATTCTTCACACTGGCAACCATTTCCCCAATGAGATGAATGAAGTGAGGTGTAAAATCCCGGATTATCTCATCAAAAAATGTTTTGTGTAAACGTATCAGACTGCTCAACAATGCATTTGGGCCACTACATTTCATAAAATGACTAAATATGTCGATAAACTCCGTATATGTTTGACTTGATATCATAGAAAGCATTATTGTCACCGAACAGAAGGCACAGTTCAAGATTTCGCGACAAGCAACAATATTTTTAAACGTATCATGTGCTACTGTATCATCCAGGTAGTGCAAACGTTTATCTATGATATGGAATAAAGAAGCAAACAAGCTACTCTTTTGCAATACATTAAAACCTTTTGATAACGAATTGATGCTGGTGCTGACAATGAACAGTGTAATCCTTTGAGTCAAGTATGTGGATGCCACTGACAAAGAGTCATTGCTTAAAGGATGATCTGCAGAGGTTTTCAACAAATCTAACATGATGGTTAGCACCATGGATGAAAGTGAAGGCAGTGGAACGCCTCGGATGTCGTTCTGGTACAACTGTTGCAATAAAGAAAATACACAATCCAAAACACGCTTGGAGGTACACAGCTGATGACAGTCGTTAGCAGTTTCAAAATTGGGTTTGCCTGCCAAATCAATCTGAATATCAAAGGTTTTATTGCACCCGAGTTGTAGGTTTTTCTGTCTTTGAAGCTCTTTGGTAATATAATTATGTAGAAGATTGTCATATACGGTTGCAGCTGCCAAGCCTCTAGTAGTTCCATGACCCAGTTGTGCAACAGGAATAATATCATCGACACAACTGTTCATTTGCAGACACATCTTTAATTCTAAAAAGGTTTCACATTAGAATTGCACTATAAAAAATGGAATGATAAATAAAAAGAAAAATCATGCACTATTTAACACAGGTCCTTCACCTCGTACTTTAATAAAATTAGTAAAATTTTCCATGGTCACATTCAGTGCAGATGTATTGGTAATTCTGCATTGTCTGTTTTTGCACAATAATTTAAACAATACATGGTAGATATTTTATACCGGAAAGGTTGGCAGAGTGGAAAAACGCTTTAGCCTTGTACTCAGTTGATGCAAGCGCAATACCCAGGTTGGCTATGCTGATTGTGTTTCATGGTTTCCAGCAATCCCTCAAAGCTAATGTTGGGTTAGCTCTTAAAAAAAACTGCCACGACAATGGCCCTTTCCAACCAGCTATCTCGTGCATATATTTGACTATATTAAAACTCCTTAGCCACATAAATAGAAAGGCCGGAGTGTGGAAAGCAATGGTAAACAAACTATTCTGTGAAAACTTTACCAGAACACTTTATATAAAAAAGCTCCAAACATCTTGTCTATAAGCTCTAGGAGCCTCCACATAGTGTAACGTACAACTATAACTATATAGTTATATATTTTACTCATGAATACGCCAAGTAAATTTACTAAGGAAATGCAAATTGAAGCTTTACATAATGATACCAAATAAAATGTTATACTAATTATGATAAAATTGGAAAAAATACTTGTATTTAATACCAAGATACCAAAATGATAGAATTGTATGTAAATCCTGAGCTATTCCTCGCCTTTATGTCAATCAAGTGCAAGTCAATATTGGGAAATTTATTTTAGCAAATTTATGCAATAACTTGAGTTATTCAGTAATAAAAAATATTTTAAAGTGAAGAAGTTGAGAGTAAAATCAACACAGTAAGTTTAGTGAATATTCTGCCAAGAAAAATTGCTCAAATGCCATACACTGATTATTCTATATTTTTGATCTTTGTAATGCATCTCAAATTAAAACCTTTCCAAAATATAATGACAAGTCTTTGTTTATACGTGATGCATTCAAATGCTCTTTTCATCGTTTTGCTTTTGTGCATGCACACACTTCTTATTTGTCAAATGAAATGATAAAAATACACACCTTAGTATTTGCAAAAATGACCATTCTAAATTTTAAACATGATGTAGACTTATTACACAGATAAATACATACTTTATCTTAACTATTCAAGTGTGGGTGAAACACATAAGAGCATGGTTGGAGTCGAAACAAGAATAATAAATTATTGAATGAAATTTGACTTCCTAATAATAGAGTGCCAACATAACATGCCAACGTCGAGGGAAGCATGAATCGGGACATCTCGATCCTGAGAATGCTTCAACCCCAACGACTTCACTTAGATCTAAAGTACATGCATGTTTGGTTAAGGCTAGGTTAGGCCCTTGAACTTTTAAAAAAAAATTACATTTCATATTTTTTGTCAAAGCATGCCTGTAGTCAAAATGACATGATCAAAACATCATGTACTGAGGGCGTCACATGCGGTATATTTCAAAAACCGCAAAATACCCCTTAATAGTCCCTTCTTCATGTTTAAATGAGGATGTTGAAGGACCGGTGCACTATAGAGCATGCAACAACATTGATACCGTTTAAGTAGTTTTATATTTACATTTACCATTTGCAAACAAACTCTCTGTGGATTCTTTAAAAGCATGGTTTTGAAATGCTGCCATGATACTAAGGAGAAGATTGGCAAATTCCCAATTACACGTTATTTCCTAAAATTAAAAATATCACCTAATTAATCAACAATGACTGCCTTTCAATCAGCTTAATAAATTGTAATATTTCCATACATTTTTTAAGGGAGACGAAAAAGTAACCATTGTCTTTTCTGAAATGCATATCGAACACATTTTTGACAGAGGATCATAAATATCAATCATACTGTGTGCCCAATCAAACCAGTATATCACACTTGTAATTTAATAGTTAAAGTTAATTGAAATAAAAATGGGATAATTGGCTACAATATTATAAAGTACAAAATTAAAAAAAAAAAACTTAATAGGCATCAACCTTATGAAACATTAGAGAGAAAATGTTAAAAGCTAATACTTTATGACATGCACCTGTATGTACAGTATACGACTGGCAATTGAAGAATATAATGTAATCATAAATTCTTGTTAAAATAATACTGCATTAAAAAATGAAGCTCCTTTTTAAATACCTGTACCCCGACACGTTCCAAAGCATATAAAATTCTAGCTCCTCTGCCATTCAAAAGATATTCCATAAGTTGTTCTTCATCTTTTGCAGAGCTTTTTAAACAGATAGCATGCACATCTCGCAAAAAATGTCTAGTAAGGATGCTAGATAATCCATTTAGGTCCCTGTTAATAGAACAACATTAACAGAAAAACATTATGGTCATGCATGAACAAAGTTATAACCTTTGATAGTAGAACCCTTCTATAACAAAAATAACCCTGAAATGAATATATAATATGTTTACCTAAAATGTTTCAAATGTACGTCACTATCAAAATCATGATAGCCTGACATAAAATATGACAAGAAGTCATCTAATGCAGCACGTTTTTCCTGGACATAATAAAATAATGAATATCATGATTAAAATATGGCTCTATTCATCAAAAGAAACATTCATCGAAGTCATGCATGTTGAAAATATAAATAAAATCAGATAATCACACATAATTTCTTTCAGATATTTTAGTATAAACTTTATCAGGCAATAGTTTAAGCTAGCTATATATAGTTCAGTCAACCTATCCAGTACATGTAAACAATTAGTAAACCAGCTATTTATCAGCTTATTTGGTGCTGTACAGTGGAAATTAACTAATCATCAGATATCAAATGCAGTTATTGCTGTATAATGAAGAAACAACTAATTTATAACAGCTTAATTAATAACGCACGTACTGCACGAAATCTATTGTAAAATCGTTATATAATTTATTTGGTTGTATTTGAGTCGGAAATATCGGCAAATAAATTAATCTAGCCCTAAAGTTTAGTCTCATATCTTAACAACCCATTTACGCGGGTAAACGGAAAGACTAATTACTAAAATATGACACTGTTCACATACTTTTTTTTGTGGGTGATTGAATTTCGAACTTTCATGACGTTTAAATATACTGACTACCGTACAGTAACGTATTTACAGTGTATATACTCACATCAACACAGGTGTTATTAATCTCCAGAAAACTTTCCCATTTAATTTCAAACTGATGTTTCTCTGAAGTCCCGTCCATGGCGATGGTAAATGCGACACAAAAGCGTCATTTAATTGCGAAGGCTATTTTTGATTATCACTTGCTGCCATGAATATTAATTAACCACGGACCACGTGCCATTGCAGGATATGAGCATTCGGGAATTCAATTTCTTGGTTTTACACCGTTCGGCATGTTCACAAAATTCTTGCCGCTTTTGAAATAATGAGTTTTATTCGCTCGGTTTTATTTTAGCATTAATTTTAAGAAGAAGAAATAAATAATGTACGTATACGTAGTAAATAAAACTGTCGGTCTCGCTCGTTTTCAAATGTATGTTACCATGGAGAACACTGGTACGATGTGATCTTGACTACATGACCAAAGACACAGTGGACCAAGACCTTAATTTTAATTGCTAAGACGTACACAAAGATCCTGACGTACACGAGACCGTATTCGATCAGACGCGTATACATCCACAAAATTGACAAAAATACTGTATATGCTATAAGGGGGTGCATCCCCTTATCCAAGTAAGATAGTGAGGGAAAGCCCACTATTGTACCACCTAGCTGACCGAC
>JAQGBX010001728.1:0-23361 GCA_034698745.1 Megaphyllum sjaelandicum | reverse complement strand
TCACGCAGTCCCAGTTTATGTAGCTCACGCTCCATCAGTCCGTACAATTCGCTAAACAGAAAGGTGAGTCCTTCATGGTGCGACGCTAGCTGCTTGCGTCGTTCAAACGTTTGTGTCGAAAACTGACTTGTGTGCTATTGAAATTCTTAATTAATTTCGCTACCCCTTTCCTCCTGTATCCTATTAACTGTAGATATAGAAATAGAAATGGAAACATTAATTTGTTTTGAGGATGCTAAATCCCATATTAGTAATGCTAAAATGTCATTGGATTTGACTGAGGTGACATTAAATTGGAACGTTTTACTAGCCCATCATTCCAATAATAATGCTTTTCGCGGAAACTATTTTTGTCTCTGATGTAGAATAATGTCATCCGCTTTTCATACGCTTGAAACGTTGGTGCATTTCTCCATAAATTAAATAAATAAATAAATATGAAAATAATACAGAAAAGGACATAAAACTAGCAGATAAATGTAACATTTTTAATTACAGAAGGAAAAGCTGTTGACGTGATCTACATTTGGATAAACAATCGTTTCCTAGCATGTGCTTTTTATATCAGAAGAGGGTTAGCATTCACTTAATGCATGCCTCAAAGTCGCAAAAATATTCAATGAACTCTTTATAAATTACAGTATTTTGGCTGCTGCTTAGTTCTTGGCTGGTTTTGCATGTCTTATAAATTTAGCGCCTAAAATGTTTTGGAATATTCCTAATACTATATATAAACACAGTAGGGCCTCCAAATCTGCGGTGCATCCACCAAAACTATAAATTATGCAAGGTATACAGGGTGTTTCAAAAGTAACAGTCAATAATTTTAGGGTTTGTAGAGGGTACTAAACTAAACCAGTTTAGTATAGGAACCTAGGGATGCCGACATCATTTAAAAAAGTTATGTTTTAATTTTGGAAATTTTTAACATGGGAGTAAACGGAGGTGCCCCTTTGGAAAGACTGTCCCGTATAGCACAACGTTGGTAAGGAAAACTATGCGCAAGGGGCCCCTCCGTGATCCCATGTTAAAAAATTTCAAAATTAATATTCATAACTTTTTTAAATGACGTCGGCACCCCTGTTCAGTTTAGTACCCTCTACAACCCCTAAAATTATTGTTCATTACTTTTTAAACACCCTGTATAAAAATGATTAAGAATAAAATGAGGTTTGATATTACAATACTCTACTGCATTGCAATAACAATGCATACGTAAAAACCCACTGCTTATGCGTATTTTGTATTGCTATATAAAAATCGCTAGATTTTCACAGAATATTTCAGAAATCTTAGTTGCCATAGCTACTAAATAACTAGTTAGCGATCTTCTTCGCTTTATTTTTTTTAATCATCGATACCCAATCTTTGCATTAGCTTCATCTTGCCTGTCAATATTTGTGTCATCAGTTTCGTTTCACTCTTTGCCTTTCGTTGATCGTACCATTGATTTCCAGCATCCTATTGTGGGTAGTCCAGGCCTGTATCGGGAAAGAGATTTCCAGGAATCGCCACCTCCTCGCTATCCCGAAGTCGACATTACCCGGATTTACACATGCAGTTATTTGACTGCAGAACCAACGCAAGGATACTTAAAGCGTCCGCTAGAACCAAGGGCTCCAAAGTCGCCACAGTTTTTCCGGCCACAAGGTGTGTTCCTTTTTTATGTGGGGTCTACCAATGGACCATGGTAATTACAGTATGGCATAAATGGTTTTAGGCACGAAATGAAAGATTTTTTTAGGCAAAAGCAATATGTTTTATTGAAATCATTTAATTTATGTCCAAAGCTTTCATCGCGACCTTCAAAATTGTTGACGTATTTTCGACAGTATGTCGCCAAATAGTGCTTGTCTAACGGATCAACCGAATGTTAGGCAAGCGTAATTTGCAGAAAATTAAAATTTTTGCTGTAAACTTTTTCATGCCAAAGAGGTGTATCTCGGGAGCTTTTATTAGTGATTTCTAACGATATCTATACTTTTTACAGACAAAAGCCATAAATATCATGTGTCCAGGCCCGGCTATACTAAATCTGGAATGAAAGTGATGGTCGAGGCAATGCAGTCCACCACGCCTCGTCCACGTTCTCCACACATGAACAACGAGGAACCAATCGAACTGGCCCACTATCCGGATGCCCGCCCGCCGAAGCCCAATGAGATTCCGAAAATTGACAGAGATGATTTCCCCGCACCACCTTTCCCTTACACGGATCCAGGTAAGTTTTAATTTAATACGGTCGACGCCCAACTTACGAACATAATGCTCTCCAAAAATGGTCTTGTCTCTGATGTACAGTGTATTTAATGTATTTTTTTTCTAAGACTGGTCAGATGTTAAGCATGCCGTTGGTTCTTAGGTGGTGTTTTTTCAACCTTCTTGTAAATAATTAGAAAATTCAAACAAGACCAATATTTTTGTAAACTTGTTGAGTTTCCTCACATTATCCTAATATAAATTCATTGGTAGTGCGACGAAACTATCTTATTCTTATCAAAGCATATATTAAGCATGAAAATATAAGGAAATGTGTGTATTTGCTATTATTTGTATATTCATAATTTGGGGTTTCCCTGTATTGCTTTACAATAATAAGGTTCACATTCTGAAAATGAATCTTTATAAGTCCGTCATTACTGTATCATAGTTCTTAAAAATTGTGAAATTGTTTCAGAGCGCCGAAGAAGATGGAGCGACACGTATAAGGGTGTGGAGCTTTCGGACGGCGAAGAAGAAGAGCTCGATGGTGATGATCCAAAACTGAAAAAAAGTGAAGCAGAACTGAGCAAAATTACCAGCAGTTCAGGAATGGGGAAAGTAAGTTGCATCAATACCAAAGCTTTCCTCACTCTGACACGTTCTGAAAAGATTTTCCTCAATCTGTAATTTATGCTTCACTTTCGTAGGTTTTCCTCCAAGACATTAAGGAGCGTGAAAAGTACCGGCAATGGAAGCAAAGACATCTTGACCCTCGCAATGCGTCTCGCACGCCGTCAGCTTCCAAGGAGCCAGGCTACAAAATGCGCTACGATTCCGCTCTTAACGCATGTAAGCAGAAAATGTCATTTTCTTCAAATTTTTCAGTTTTAAGGCAATCTCTAATGCATTTGTTTTGAGAGTGTCGCGAAGGGAATCATGGCGATGATACACTGTAGTTTGTGGCAGCCTGTAGGTCACAGCAAATTAAATGGCACATATTGATCACTAGATGGCACTTTTTTAAATTCCAAGAATTACTTAAAATTAAGAAATTGCTATTTACCTTTGATATCAAAATAAAAATTCAGAAAAGTCCCAGATATGAAGAATTGCTTGTAGACTATCTCAAAAGATGGATTATAACTTCAACATTTATTTACTCTTTGTATTAATTACGATTAATATTATCAAAGGCTGTTAATTTTTTATAAAACGTTAAATTCTTCCATTAAATTCTTCCGTTAAAAACAAAAGTTGTTTTAGAATCTTCGTGAGAAAATGTATGCTCCTGTCTTTCCAAATTCATTTATGTGTTTATGAAATAGTGGGTGAATTTAAATTTTTTTATAAAATTGAATGGCTTTTGTTGGTAGATGCGACAAGTGGGAAATAAATCTAGAAATTATAATCGTTTCTTAAAATGTTTGTTTGTATTTTAGTATGGAGAATTGTGGTAATGGGGTTGATTCTAGGTCGTGGATCGCCTAAATAATTTCTCTTGCCAATTTTAGCCCCATCCAGAAATTTGGAGAGGCCACGTCCTTGGGAGGAGGACGAGTTGGACCGTGGCTCGAGCTACCGGTCATCAGTGGGCAGGTCGACGGGACACACGCCCACCTATAATGGTAAGGCCATGAGTCATTTGAAAAATTCAACAATGAAATTACATTTTAAAATTTGGAAGTTTGGCAAATGTCCTTGGCTCTTTAATGCATTTCCAAAATCAATACCCCGTAATGCTAAAATGAATGTTGATACATTTTTAGCACCATATTTTTTGTTGTTCATTTATTTTTGGTTATTTATACTTATTAAATGTAATTATTAATTCTTTAAAATCCTCTTTAAAAAAATCCAAAATAAACTTGGAAAATATCCTCATGGAAAAAATTCAAATTTAATTTGAAATTAATTCAAATTCAGCTTGGAAAAAACTCAAAGTCTCGTGCACAAAGATTCAGCAAAAAAACATACAGTATTACAAATCTTTGTGAGTAACATTTTGAATTTTTTCCCAATTTTATTTATTTTATATTGTAAGTATGATGTAGATTGCTAGTTACATTTTTTCAAACAAAAATTAAATTGTGTGTATGATGTGGTGACGTGAAGGTGGGAATTATTTATCCGCATCATCGACGGTCATCTGATGTTTCCTTTTTTCTCTCTCTCGTATCCTTAACCATCCCAATTGTTGCAGCTATTTAACTGTCATAAAATAGTAGCTTTAAATTGTTTGCAATTTATATTTCATAAAATGCTATGCTCTTAGAAACCATGTCAAAGTTAAGAATGTTTCGTAGCTTCCATTTTTAACTGCGTTCTTTGCATAACTTGTGTTTGTAATTACTCGTAATGCTGGGAATTTCGAAAACAATTCCTGATATAAATGTTCGTTTTTTATTCTGAAACTGTTCTTAGCCCCAATGTTGAATTATATCTTACGCATCTTCGTTAATTAATAATTAAAAATGTAAAAAAAATTCTAAATCGTTCAACAAAATGGAACAACAAAACAAAAATTTTACGTGAAACGGAGCTGAAATGATTCGGTTTCATAGCTAGGAAAAGCTGCTCTCAGACCTATTTTTAAAATTGTAACTACCGTAAGTATTTTCTAAAATATCGCTTCACATGTTTGTAAATTTAAAACCTAATAACGACGTTCTCGTTTCGCCATTGGATTTTTTGGCACATTATGCAAAGAATGCGCAGCATTTTTTTTCCCGGTTCTTGTGATTTGAAGTAGAATGCATGTACGATTATTTTGTTTAAACTAACCCTGTTATCTAGATACATGTATGTAGTTGTATTCTCGAAAAACTTGCTGTCTGGATTACCCCAGTTCAGTTCAGTTATCAGTGTTATATTTCAAGAAAATATTTTTTGCAATTGAAAATCTCAAAAATTGCAAAAATAACACAGCTTTCGAAAATTCCCAAGAGCTTCGTTGATATTTTTATAGTTAAACATATATTTGCGTTTTGAAATAGATTCTATCCTTGTTGACAAATACTTGTTTATATTTTAGTTGATACAATAAATCTATTTACATTTGAGAAGAAGAATTTCATTCGGTAACCACAATTTTAATGATCCAAATTTGGTTACTATCAGTGTCATAATTGCAATGCTTCGCACATCATGTATCCAGAGCAGCAAGTGACGAATGTCCTTAGAGAGGGTCCTTTTCCGGTTTTATTATTGATGAAACTGTTGATGATTTTGTTGGTGTGCAGCCCGATGTTCTCTCAGATGCTGCATGCTGTGCATTTTTCTCTTCCTTTTACGCATGATTGTCGTTTCCCCTCTCAGTAGTTTCATCTCTGCATCCCTCGCCAAAACCTGGCTACGGGCTCACCGTCAAGTCGGCCACCATGCCCGTGTCCGGACGCAACGGAGGGGCTTATGACTACATGGTAAGCACTCGTGCATGTACCCCAATTGGTTAGTGACTGCCCAAACCCTTCATTGTTGTTGTTTGTTTGCCAAAGTTCCCAAATCCTCGAATGCCCCGAGTTTTTCTTCGACACGTATAAATATCCACCGATCACCGACGTTCACATCACACACGCATCTCTGGTAGGGCAGAGCCCAAAACTTTTAACCGTGGGCTTTCGGCACTTAAGGCCTCTACAGCCCCATAACCGCAAGACTAAAATTATCATACTTTTGCTTTAAGGAAGGATTATAATTTCGGTATTATAATACTTTTTGTTTTATGAGGATTGTGCCAGTGTTCTGTTGTGTATGGATTTTTTTTTTCGATGATAGTGTTAGGTAAAAAATGTTGACTCTAGATAACTAGGAAATGTGATTTTCACTTTTGTAGTTTTTCCAAGCACTAATTTTAAAATAAAAAAATCACTTGAATTTAAAATATTCATCTATCTAAGGCTTTTAAGTTTTTATAAAATGTTATTATTATTTTTTTTTTTTTTTGATTTTTTAAAAAAGTAGAAAAAAAAAACCATCTGGAAGAATGCAAAATCCCAAATGAAAAGCTTTGATATTAAGTTTATTGTTTAAAAAGTAAAAAGGACTAGCTTTAGGTACATAAATTTTAAAGTTGTAACCTTTCTTTAAGAATAAAGCAAGAATTGTAATTTTAAGCTGTGGGCATGGGCTCGTAGATCTTCTTAACCTGCCTCTGTCGTGCTCGTTGCAAAATGTATGTGTGTGTGAAACTTGCCCTTTACTGCAGTTGTGTCTTCCTTACGCTCCGTTCCCCGACCTGGGTACGGGTTGGCTCCCCGTTCCGCCACGTTCTCCTATGCAGGCGGGCAAAGCAACTGCCAAACAGCGCTTCCCGTAAGTAAGGACAATGAAGGAACGTTTCTCTGCTTTGTGTCAGTTTTGTGTACTCGTTAACTTTTTTGCACATTTTTAAAAAGCACTTGTCCGTTGAAGAAACTTAAGGGTCACCAACTGTGCATTTTCTATGGGAATAATGACAACGATAGTTGAAGGCATAAAATGTAATATTTTCAATCAAAATGTATTTCTGCAGTTACCGAAGGTAAAATAACAAGGAATTGTGACTTTCACACTCGAAATTCATTTTCCAGGAGTTAATTTTAAATTAATTAATCGGTGGCATTCCAAAGTTCATCATCTAGGGATTGATACTTAATTGCAACTGTTAAAGTAATGCATTGAAATTTTTTTAATTTGATATTCACAATTTTCAGTTATTTATCTTCGTCATCTGTAGACAAAATGTTTATTGAAAACTATTTAAATTATGCTACAGAAATGACCCGTAGAGAAAGTATTGTTGGTTGACCCTGTTAAATTTCAGAACTTGTTCATTTGTGGGTTTCACTTGCACACGAGAAGGTGCTAAAACCATAATGCTAGAAATTTGGAAAGCAACTCTTTGATATAAATAATACTACAGTATTTCAGAAAACTGTTTTTCCCAAGTATAAAATTATCATCTTTATGCAAATGCTTTGTACAGTCTATTACCCCAAAGCCCAAGATTTTAACACTCAATATCTTTTTAAGGAAGATTTATTTTACCTTGTGAAGTATGGCTAGTCTGAATGATCCTATTGATTTCTATGGAATTTTTCGAATAGCTCCTTTAATTTATTACAAAATGACAAAAATACAAAATCGGACGTGAAACTTTTTCACATTAGATTTTGAATTCTTTCCAAACTTATTTAATTTTTTTTAAATAAAACTGCGAATCATAATAAATATTAGTTTTAGTTTATGATTTTACCTTACTCTCACAAATCCACAGCACAAATTTCTCAATTTGGCGATGTTTTCAACAAATTTTTTGCATATTGAAGCATTAAAACTTTTCAAAACTTTGTGGTGGATGTAATGTAAATTTATACACATTAATCTATGCCATAAATTAATTCAATAACATTGAATAGATTAATATACATTTTATGTATTGTGTGTGATTGCTTCATCGAAATATTACTATTAAACTGACATCTTAAACTTGCACAGGGTGAATACATGTATGATGATTACGAAAAGGGACACAGCACCGATTTCAGCAGTGGAAAATCTGATGGTAAGTTTCTTGTTCATCACCCGCATTGCTTAAAACTAAAATGCCTATTTGAGTTTTAAAGATGGATCACATATTTTTTTTTTAAAAAATGGCTTCTACCAAAGGCCATGTTTGTAAAATTGTAATAGGCTACGTTTTTTGTTTTGTTTGTTTTTTGTTTTTAATTAATAAACTTGAAATTAACGAAAGAATTTTAAATTCTAAAAAAAATTGAAAGCAGGTAGCCGGTTAATGGTGCCATAAAGAGGATAATAAATCAATAGTTCTAATCTTCATTAAAATGAAAGTGTGTTTTATATTTTTATCATTGTTTCGTTTGGCACTTTTAATTTATCTTAATGCTAATTTTCAATATTTCATATTTTCTTAGTTTCAGCAACTTCGCTTTCTGAGCACGATCGCAACGTACTGGTAAGAATGGGTTCCGCGATCACTTTTTGCATGCGATCAATATTTTATCATTGAATTCGTACATGTACATGATTTTTTCACGTTCATTGTGGTTGTTTTAATTTCAGAACCACGACTTGCGCAGTGCCACTTATTCTACGGGGCTGCGATCCGCATCCTACAGTCCTCATTTCAGACGATCGCTGCCCAACATGGCCCACATGTCCAATGAGCCACCTAAAGTAATTTTCAAAGTGTGACTTATTGTTTTCTTTTGTCTTACGCAACACATCATCTTTAAACATGTTCTTTTTTTGTTTGTTTTTCAGATATATCCGGTCCACTTGCTGCAAACTAACAATTATCGTTTGCCCTCTGATGTAGATAGGTGTCATTTAGAGGCAAGTTAACTTATAAAAGGGTCTACCTGCTACCAGTGGTCATTTCGCTATGGGAATTTTCTCAAAGATGCATGCAGATTGAAACTTAAAATGAAATATTTTCCATAGTTTCTGTTTATTTAGTAGAAAACGAACAGAATTTGGGAAATTTTGCCATTTTTGAAATTTCTAACTAAAGTTCTGAAAACTAAAAAAAAATTAAGAAAATAACCAAGTTTCCAAAAAGTTGCATAATTTATCAAAAAAATCTATTTGTAAATGCAATCAAGAAAACTTTCAAGTTCTTCAAGTTGTTTTTTAAATTGTTATCACAAAATTGTTTCGTGCTTTAGAAATTCCACTGTATTTCTCTTCATTATCTATAAAAAATATCGAAGATATTTAATTGTATGACGAAGTCTAGAAAAAATTTACATAGATGGTCTTGATAACATTTTACGGTCATCTGGAAAAGCCGTTTTTTTAGTTTTGTTTCATGTTGACGATTTTAACTTTTCAGCGTCACCTCTCGGAAGATGATTTTCAAACGCTGTTTCGAATGAGCAGGATGGAGTTTTACCGCCTACCTGAATGGCGCAGGAACGACCTGAAAAAGCGAGCAAAAATTTATTGAGTCTGCGAAATATGTTTCAGCAGACGACCAAAACAGCTAACGAAAACTGCAAACGACCGAGGAAAGTAAAAAACAAAAAAACAATCAGCTTTGCCCACTAGACATAATCACGCCGTTTATTTTTTGAGCTCGTTCGTCGCTTCACCATATTCGCATCTTGCGCCCACGAACTGCCAAATTCACGTACTAGGAAACTTAAACATCCAGGGGCTTTTTAGAACAGCACGTTCGCAGTATAATCATGTAGCTTTTTACATTTTCATTCAACGCGAAAATTTTCGATACGTAATTGTGGGCTTGTTTCGTGTGCTGAACCTTGCAAAAAACTTTTATGCGAGTGTTTCGTACTCATCTCGTCTCTCGGTGCATTTGCTTCGTTCGCGAAGCAAACTCCAGGATACATTGAGGTGATTCGAAGGTTTTGAAATCTTTGGAAAAATGGCCCCGTGTGAAAACGGACATGATGATGTTTCTTAGAAAAATAACACATAAGGAAGAGGACCTTCATTTGCAATTTTTCCCAGCATAAGGCAAATAGTAATACAGGTCGGGCATCTCTTATTCAAAATGCTCCAAAATTCAAAATGTTTTGAGCACTAACATGATGCCACGAGGGGAAAATTTCATACAATTTCATGTACACGAGCATTGTTTCGTAGACACATTTTAATCATAAAATTATTTTCAGGCTAAGTGTAAAAGGTGTAGACATAAGGAAATTTCGTGTTTAGACTCAGGTCACATCCCCGAGATGTCTCATCACGAAAATGCTAATTTTCTAAAATATGTCGGATAAGGGTGCTCAGCCTGTATCACTTTCCCCTTTTTCAAAGATTATTATTGCCACGGTATGGATATCATTCGTTTAGGAATGCTTTCAACAATGTTGCCGAGGTTCGAAAATTCGTTTCATTGAAATTAAAAATGAAAAAAAAAAAAAACTAGACCCCAATATGTGCTTGGAAAAAAATTTAAAAAACTTTAGCCAGGACAGCAGGCTCGGGTTTTTAACCTGGATTTCCGAAATAGGAGGCAGCATTTTGCCACGTCATGAGAAAAAATTTTTTAAAAAAAAATGTGCTCTATTGGATTTGAGTAGAATGGCACAATAGCGCTGATAGTCCGATTCGAGGACGATGCCAACATGCAAGTGCATTCAGAAATAATATTTTAAAATAACTAAGCATTTTTGCCGGAGCTAGTAAAGTTACCAAAACGTATGATACCTATACTGTGTATATTCATTGTACACAATTTTAAATTAGATTTTTATTAATTTCATTTTGATTTTTTTAAACAGACGTCTAGTATATTTTAGCAGCTTATGTGCTCACTGTATGCTCGCGTGGAAGATTAACTTGCATGGTTTCGAGACTCCAGAATGTTTCTCGAATTTTCTTCTGGACCATTGTCTAGTGCTCGCCAGTTGGCGTCACACTTGAGTGACATCATGTTGTAAATAGAAGCTTTGATGTCAAATGCGTAAATTCCAAAACTACGATGTGTGACGTTACTTGTTGAGCGCTTTCATTGGAAAACATAATGCGATGATCATGAAAACGCTATTTTGGAGTATCATGGGGATGTTTGCCGAAACTAGAGATTATTATTTGACCAATTTGAATATTGATTAGAAATACGATAATTTATTTCAAACACAAGGAGAGTAAATTATCGTTTAATGAACATTTACATATAAGAAATATTTTACTTTGAGACTTTATTTTAGAACCCATAGTTTCGCTATAAATGCTGGTGCCTTCTAACGTGTCAACTAGAGCAAATTCGACGCGAGACTACAGTGTGTACCACAGTGACATTAACAATTATGAAATTTGAGGAGACCTCAATAGATGAAATTATCGAAATTACACAAGATTTTTATGTAAAGGATTTATTATTTTTAACGAGAGTATTTAAAATATGATTTTTTTTCCTCCCCACCCCCCACAAATTTTCGTTCTTTAAAATAAGCTTGGAAATCTAGTCAGGTATCATGAGACAAGAAATTAAGTTTGCTTATCTGTAGTGTTACTCTTTTGAATTTAATCTGGTTTAACCGCATTTTCTGGTTGTGATTCCCAACAGTTTGCTGTTGCTGAGCAACCACAATTTGGCTTCCTAAACACTCAATAGGCCAAAATGATTTTTTTCAAAAAAATTTAGTTTTTTTTCCTCACCCCAACATCTCTTTTTCGAAGGGTTTTTCTGCATATGGACTTATGCCAACGTAGTCAAAATCGGATATAATGAATGTTAAATTTAACGGTTCATTACAATCATATAACATGAAATCAGGAAATGTATTATTCTTCGCTAATCATTTACCATATATATCACACGAAGAGTACAAAATATCAAGAAAATGTACAAAAAATTTACAGAATGCTTTATAGAATGAATACAAAACATTAAAATGAAGTTTTTAATTTAATGTAAAATAACGACTAGAAAATTTAAAATTGTGATATTCCTACTTCCTAGTTATTTCGCTTCGTTATTCATATCAATAAGAATTTATTAGAAGAAAAAAATAATTTTACGCTTAAAACGTTTCTTCAAAATAATTGTACCATTGAGTAAAGATAATTTTAAGCATGAAATTTAATATTTTCTAATAAAAAAAATAGTCTGTAGAAGTAAATATTTTATGATTTTACCTTTTTTAATTTTCCATGTATTAATTAATTACATTAAATTTACATTATTTTAAATTGATTAGAAATTTCGCATGTTTTTTAATTTTACCCGATGCCCGTGTTGATCCCTGGATGGAGTATTTTAAAATTCCATAGATGTTTTTAATTAATTTAAAATAAAAGCGCGAAATTTAATATCTTTGAAAAAGTACCATTGACAGCGGATCACAGTTTTAAAAGACAACTTCGTTATAACCGATTTTGACAGCAAAGCAACCATTTAATCTCGTCATATCCCACTGGTTCGTAGCACTCAGTGATGCTTTTTCCAAGAGCGTGCAAGTAATGTTCGCTCTTGGTCATAAATTATGGTTTATAAAACTTCACTTATGTGTAATATCTAATGACAAAACGATTTATATTAAGCTAAACTTTACTGAGGCTATAGAAGAGCACGTGATTATTAATGCTTTACGGTTACTATATCCCCATATCTGTCGTGGTACATATAAGCACCATAAAAAATCTTTAAAAAAAATGGACTATAAAACAATGGTATGCAATGTATAACCTTTTCGTTAACTTATTTTTGTGTGCCTTTTTCAGCAAGTTTTGCTTTTGAAAACAAGATAAGTTTAAAGATTTTTTCGTGTGGAGCGATTCAAAGTTCGTTGCGATGACTTTTTGGAGCATCTTTTTAAAAAAACTTCGTTTCACAGCATTGGAGAAGCATGAAAGGAACTGTTATCAATAGTGATAAAATCATGAGGTATAATCTTTAATGATGAATCCCTTAGTTATAAAGATTTAAGGCGATATGTAACCTATAATGCTAAATTTTAATAACATGTTCTCGATTATGACTTTTAAGATTTCTTTTCCTATTGGGGCATAGGACTCATCTTCCTTGATCTATTTATGTTACCCACGATCACATGGTATTCATTTACTGATAGTAGGGTACTGAGTTGAATTGAATTGAATCTTCTTGTTTATTTTGAAGAAGTAAATTAATTTGGAAGAATCCAAAATTCAGCGTGCGAAGTTCTTCCAGACACTTTTTTTCGAATCTTTGCACCTGGATATTTAGGATTTTTTTTTCAAAGTTAATTTATTTTTTTTAAAAAAAATAAGATATTTTTAAATTTTAAAAACATTAATAGCCGTTGGTAGATGCGTCGACCTACAAAGAGGTCAACAAATTTCGAAGCTATAAATCCTTAATTAAAACGAGAATATGTTCATAAAATGTTGGCATTTGACATATGTGACTAGTATTTTGAGATATTACACAAAGTATAATGACAACTTAATTTTAACGATAGCTGATGAACTGTGGCTTTAAGAGAATGTTAAATCTTATACCCATAACACCAGAAATTTCGAAAAACAATTCCTGAAATAAATAATACTTAAGAGGGTCTACCAGCTGTTCATTCTGTAAAATGAAATGTTTTCAATAAAATGGTTTTGGCATTGAAAGCTCTTAGGTAAATAACTAAGAATTGTGAATTTCCATTTTTTAAGAAAGTTTCCCACACGTCAATATTTAAAATAATAAATTCGTAGATGGCGCTTGTTTTAAATCTTTGTGGTTTCTTTAATTGAAAATGTGCATGGGAAAAGTTATTTACTAGGTTATCTACACAGTAGGTCAAAAAGTTTATTGTGAATATTTAATTAAAAGGCAATAGATTACTGGTTGACCCTCTTAAATAACCAAAGCAGTACATGACACAACATGAAATGTCGAATCTACAAACATCTGCACTAGCTTTGTGAAGTTTCAAATTTTAGCCTTATTTCACACACTTTTTAGTTTTTAAGCACCGTGCTTAAATTTGCCTTTATTACCAGACTGAGTGTAATTCTAGCAGTCTAAACCAAAGCAAGGAAAATGGAGTTTGCCTATGAATTATTCTGACGATGTATCCCAAATGTCGTCATTTTTACCTGGGACTAACACTTTTTATCAGAAAAGGAAACATTCTCAGTGAAATCGACGAGTTGCGCTTGTTTACGGCAAGAAGTTCTAGAATTTCCAATTTGGTAAAAGTTTATTCAGCATCCTTTTACACGTACTATCATGTGTTCCGTTTGTGTTGGCAATTTGCTAGTGCTATTATCTCGATGATTAATTACCATATTAAAAGTGCTGTGCTGCTACTTAATATCTGGCTTCATCATTCGGTATTTTGATTTTTTTTCAACTTAAAAGGATGCTAAACTTTGTATCCGAAGTACAAGAAATTTTGGAAGCAATAATATCTATCGGTATTCGGAAACCATTTTCTAGTTTACCCCAATTGTTAATTCGTGTTATCCTCAATTCATCCCAAGCTTAACGTATATTTGTTATTTTTTAAAATAAATAACAGAGCAGGGTTCCTCCAGACCTGGAAAAGTCAGGGAAGAATGGTTTATTTTGAAAAAGTAAGGAAAATTCAACGCAGTCATGGCGATCCAAAATTAAAATATACTTCTACAAGGTTAGCTCAGCCTTGGGCTCATTTTCCGAGCAGAAATTTGCAAAAATGTTCCATATTTTCGGAGTACAGATTTGAAAAATTGTCTACGTTTCTAATGTACAAATTTTTACAATTTTCCACGTTTTCTGAGTATTAATTTGAAAAAGTTTCCACGTTTTCCGTGTACAAATTTTCAAAATTCTCTAGGTTTTCCGAATATAAATGCTCCACATTATCCGATCCAAAATTGCAAAATTTCCCACATTTTCCGAGCTCAAATTTTCAACATTTTCCGAATGCAAAATTTTCCCCAAATTTTTCCAAAATTGTCATGGAATTTTTTAATTTATTTTAAAAAGATTTCCATGCTAATTAATTTTTAGGATTGTCGTTAGTAATTTAAAAAAAACATATTTTCCAGTGTCAATTTTTCACGTTGTCATTGGTCAGGGAAAAATAAGGGAAAAGTCAGGGAAGTTTAAAATGAAATTTCTGGGGGAACCCTGCAGAAGAAAAAAATGGAAATACATTAAATTTCTTAGAATGCAACGTTTTCGAGATAGAATAATTTCGAGAAATTGAAAAAATATAAAAACGCTTAATTTCATAGAACGCGCAGTTCCATTAAAAAAAAATTTGAAAATTGAAAATAATGAGAGAACGCGCTCCATTAAATACAACGATTTTATTTATTTATGTTTCAAATAGTTTTGAATTCTTGGTTTTAAATTGGAATGTACTTTTTGAAAAGCCCTCTCAGGTATTCTTTCTTACCCAGAATGCTTCACTGCGACTCGTTCTATTCCATAGTGTTCTATTCTTGTAATGGCAACATGGACGATGTTAAACCAGCACAAAGTTTGCTCCCTGTTTTGCCTGTTTCTCAAGCATCAACTCCAGCTGGTCTGGAATCGTTGTACAACAATTGCAGGAGAATATATCCCAATCAACCAAATCCACTTCAGGTGACCGCAGTCGTCAAGTATTGGTGAGTATTGGGCTGCCTAAAAGTTGCACATTCCTGGTATGCTAATGAGTATATCCTCCATGTTAGCTAGGAATTTGCCCAGATTTATCATCTTGTAAAGCGTTCATGCTCGTTCTTATATGTTCTGTATTGTTATTTCTTCCAATTCATTAAGTGTGTCATTCTCTGCTAACATTTAATCGCATGCAAATCGATATTTAAAGGTAAAATCTGCCCAAGAATGCACTTGTAAGTTAAGACAGAGACAAAATAAAGGCAGACATCTGCTGTTTTTTGGCTGGGCAATTCCTGGAGCTATTTTGAGAACAATCTGTGATTCAGCCTGTTTTCTTTTATTTTTTTTTCGAGCCAAGACATTTGATAACACCCTCCAGTTGCCTGCATGACTGCATGTAATGCACGTACTCCGGGTAAAATTAATGTATGAGCGAGCATGTGAACAATTCGACAAGTTAGGAAAGTTGAACCTAAATTTCAAACAATGCCATGAATTACTATTTGACGTGCCAACTTTTATCTACATATCCTATGGTCGTATAGTTATGACCTGTTGAAACTTATGACAAAGGAAAGCTGTTTGGGGTGTTGTCATTCAAGTGCTCTACCATGTAAAGGTTATTACGGGGTGGTTCACCATTAATTACTTTTAACCCAGCCTCCCAACCATTTATAATTAAGGGTTTAGAACAAACCTCGTTAGGACGAATTTCAAGGTGCTTCAATGTTTTTTTTGTGTTATCAGAAGTCAGAGAAAAACATGATTTCAACAATAAGAATTAAATACATGTAGTAATAAAAAAATCTTAATTTGTATGTAGGCCTACTACAAGGTCTACATGTTTTAACTTATTCCATAATCTCTCGAATTACACAATTCCAAGTTTTCCTAACATAAATCCATTAATTATCAAAATTGTTTGTTTCTTTTGTGACATTTTCAGTTTTCTAAAAATACCGTGATTTCCTTGTTACTCGAAAATTTATATTATCCTAGTTCATGTTAAACCAAGTTAAATTACCGTTATCTGAATGTTCGCTAGGATGGGGGCTGATTCATACTATTGATAATTTATATTAGGTGAATTCATCTTAACAAAGTATACTGTAATAATAATTATTCAGGACTAGTTCTGGCTCCATTATGTAGAGAGTATCTGTTTGTTGAGCTTATGTAAATTAAAGGCAGTTGGCGCTTCTTGACCCGATAACTTTGGGTTTTAACATACTTAATTGAAAGAATGACACGTGCATCTTCAATTGTCAAGTGATATAATGTAGCCTATGCTCAAGTAAATATTTTAATTGTTATTGTTTTTGTTATTGTTCAGGTTGGGTGGTCCAGATCCCTTGGACTATGTTAGCATGTACTCAAATGATGGGGATCCAGATAATGATATCCCACCGCATTGGCATTACATTAGCTTTGGATTGTCAGACCTTCACGGAGATGGGAGGGTTCATCAGTAAGCATAATAAACGTTGTTTCAAAATAGAGTGCTGGCTGAGTATCCCTGATTCGAAAGTTGGAAACCTGGAGTGGAGAGTTCATACCACAAATGGAAAATTCCACACCTGATCTTTTAGGCTCAACATTCACAAAATTTTGTTTCATTTACAAAATTATTAATAATGACTTACAAATTTACCTTCAGGAAATGTGTAGAAGGTGTAGGTGAAATCAGAAACACTTCTGGTCCCGAGATTTACAACTGGATTTCGTGTTTAGACATTGGTAATATCCAAAAGAAATCACATTTTGATGCAAATATATTTAATTTTTACCAAGCAAGCGAATAAGGGTTAATCAACTGGTATTTTCAAGTGAGAGTGAAACTTAAAAATATTAAATGCAAATGCATTTCAAAATCCTTTAGAGTAACAGGCAGTGGCACACCAAGTGGATTTGGATTCGAATTGACCTTTCGATTGAAACGAGAACCTGAAGAAACTGCTCCTCCCACATGGCCAGCTGCAGTAATGCAAGCCTTGGCCAAATATGTATTTCAATCCGAAAATGTGCTATATTCTGGCGACCATGTGTCTTGGTTAGTGTCTTAAGAGGGTCTTCCAATTGTACATTCACTATGGAAATTACGGCGAAGATAGTTTTAGTCATAAAAAAAATTTTTCAATACAATTGTTTTGCTACAGTTAACGAAGATTAAAAACTAGGAATTGTGAATTTCGCATTCTTAATTTTTTTTACGCACCAATTTTAAATAAATTTGCAAACTTCATTTTTTACCCTATGCTGCACGTATTGATCCCTGGTTGGCGCTTTTTCAAAATTCCAGTTATTTTCTTCGTTATCTATAGGCAGAAAAGGTTTCAAACTATTTAAATTTTTCCAAAAAATTATCTTTGAAAAATTCCCACAGGCAATGGATCACTGGTAGACCATCTCAAAGCAGCATTTCGTGATGCTTCTGTTCACACTGGTGTTTTGTCTAACCGACGTCTATTCAATTCGCTTAGGCATTGTTCGTTAGACAGCAGCGAATCGAGGATACAACACATGCTCATGACAATTGATCCTCAGCTGGGAAGCATTCAAACGCCATATGGATCCGTAAATTTCATACAGGTGAATTTCCATTGCATTGTTTGTTGTCTTGCACCCTAAATTGTTTATTTACATCGAAGATGCTGTGTTTTATCACTGACAGATTATCGGGGTTTGTGCTGAAGAGTTGCAGGCTGCTCAGCATTGGAACGGACCTGGGGTTATCGAACTCATGAAGACTATTTCTGGGTTGGTGACGCCTTGGTCTTAGAACTTAAATTTATTTTCTACTTTGTGGTATGATTGATCAAGATTTAAGATTTATTAGAAACCACACAAGATTCAATAGGAATCGCACACGGTTCAATAAAGTTTCTTTTTTTTTCCTCCAGTGTGGACGCAGCTTTAGTTAGAATCTTCACGCATGCAATTTCACATTCTTTCGAAGTTTATACATTGTTTAAAAAAACAAAATGAAAATTTTTCAAATTTTACAAAAATGGATAAGTTGAATTTCAAAAGGAAAAAGAAATCTAAAGTTTAAATCCTCTCTTATAACGAAAGTAGGGTTTATAATTTTTAGCATTATAGATATGGAGCTGTAAGTCAACTTATGATTTCTTTTGTTTATATTAAAGTATTCATCTTTTACCTTTTTATTCATATCTGTATATTTTCACAGGGCTGGTGGACCATGGCTTATTACCGATATGAGAAGAGGAGAAACTATTTTTGACTTCGATCCACATGTTCAGGTAAGACATTTATCAGCTTGATGATGTGCAGGCTTATGGCAAATTTTTCAAGGGTTATTTTATGTTTATTGCGTAGGAAGCTGTAGACCAAGGAATTGAGATGGAAGGATCCAATCTTAGTGGTGTTAGTGCAAGATGCGCTTGGGTAGAAACTGACATCAGTGCCTTAGAGGTGCAGAAACGACCCATCGAACATCACATCGAGAAAGAGTATGAACCATATTCACCACGGATATCAAAATTAGGTAAGAGAAATTCAACCATTTGTATGGAATTTACAGGGAAGGTAGATTTAGGAATAAAACGGAATTTTTTTCAAAAAGCACCATCTAAAATTAATTCTGTGAAGTATAAAAATATTAAATTTGCAATTCCTAGTTATTTACTTTTCTTATACATTCATATACAATGTAGATCCATGACAATTACGTTTGCATTCACAGAATCTGAAGAAATCAAAGCAGTGTTAAAGAAAGGATTGCTTCACAGTAAGCCTGTATTACCTCCAATCCCAAACAAAAGTTGCACTGATCTGTACGTATGCAATGGCTCTGTTGTTGGATTATTGGGATCGTTGAAGACTATTATTGAAATGTGGTTTTTTGTTAGCAATGATAGCAACTCGAGAAAAGAATCGTACGACAGTAATGCAAGCAGTGATACTGGAACCTTGGAGCTTTTGCGCACAAGGACTTTGGAAGCGATACATGTCACTTTAAATCTGGAAGCTGGGTGTCTTCTACCTCTCGCTTTAAGGTAATTGGCTTGAATATCGTTTTCTAACTGCCAACTTGCAATGTGAGTAATTATAATTATTAAATAATGCTTTCATATGAAGGAAAGATTATAACGTCAAGATATATTTTCTCTTTTGTTTTACGATTCATCTACCGAAGGCTACTGATTTTTATAAAATGTCATTCTTTTAATTGTGCTTCAAAAAATTAATGCCTGGAATCTTTACCATAATTCCCATGTGATAGATAATGTAAAGCCGATAGACAAATCAAAATGAAAGTATGTATTATAATTCTCAGCATTGCTGGTGTGGTGCTGTAGATTGCACTAAAGTGCTGAAAACAAAATCTTCCTATCTAGGGGTAGGTTGAAACATGGCCGGCATTTTACCTTCAAAAGTGTGGTTGGGGATGTTGCAATAACGTTCGTGGCATCATCTGTGGTTGGAGCTATTGCAGATCAGGAACACCCCTTCGCCGCTCATGGGCCTTGGCTACAGGTAATCCATGCAGTTCGAAAACTCGAGTTACCATTTTTTTTTCAATTTTTGTACTAATGTGTTTGCTGTTTAAATTATAGATTTTGCTCGATGAAGGGGCGGTTGGCGAAATGTTGTCTGATCTGGAAATTTTAACGAAGTCTCCGGATGTAAGTATTTTTGTGTAATTGATTGTCAATTTAAAAAAAAACTCCCTGATATTTCAGCAAATCATCTAGAGATTAATACACGTAACATTGGTTTTTTTTTAATTAGTTTAAAATTAACGTGTGGGAAATTTTATTGCGAAATTCACATTTCCTAGTTATCAGTCTTTTCTACAGTTGTGTACGCGCAGAAACATGTTATTGAAAATAGTGAAGTTTTTGCCTAAAATAATGTCTTTGAAAATTTCCATAGAAAACGGATCATTGGTAGATCCTCTTAAAATATTAACTTTCAAAATCTGTAAATTTTATCCACGTTGTTAAAATTCAATTTGGCTCTTTTCAGATGTCGCTACCAAAAACGTTTACCTGGTTGGAAAAGAAGCTAGCAATTACGATATTACCCGACGAGTATTAAGCCAAGGGAAAACTAAAATCTGAAATTGTGAACAAGTAAGGGCTCCTTTACAAGCAGTTTTATAAAAAAAACAAGACGTTCGAGGTAAGCAGTAGGCAAATCCAAGATGGACTCAGTTGACTTTGTTGATGCTTCTCGCTCGAACTGGTGCGTAGTTTTACTCCCATGAATTTTTTTACTCCTAAGGTCAGGTTCATTCATGACGTGAAATTTGTCTAGGGTGACCAACAGTCCCAATTTTGACCTCCAACTAAATAGAGGCAATTGCTTCTTTATAAATGAGGTCTGTTTGCGGGAGGTGTCCTTCGGTGGGTAAGGGATCTTCAGTAGCACGAGTGAGTTTTGTCTTGCTCTCAGAGACCCTCGATCAGCTTGCTAATTCCAGTATTGCATTCCTGACATTATCTTCCCAATTATAGCGTATAATTACAAATCCAAAATTCACAATTTTTTATAATTACATTATTCACTATGTAATCATGATCAAGCATATCGAAATTATAATTTTAATATTACTTTTTTACATTTTCTGGCCTAACAATGATGTGTCATGAGTTGATTATATATAATATTGCGAGATTATTTTACCATTAAAAGTTGGTCACCCTACCTGTCACAGCTATCTCAAAATCCAAATTCAGTGTTCAAAATTTCAGCATTTAAGAAAAGAATTTTTATTCGCGTCTTAAATTTGTTATAACGACAGTTATGTTCGGCGATTATAAAATATCAAGCCAGACTAGTACATTTGTTTAACATTTAAAAATTCGTAACGAATGTGGTAGCCAGATCGGGCCCCGTAGGATACAGCTCATCATGCAATGGGAGAAAAATGCTAGCATCCCAAACTAACTTCTTATATTATTTTTGTTTGTTTTTTTGTTTTCATTTTACAATTGGTCGTCTCAAACTAGCCAGGTGCAAGCATGCTTTTTTATATTAAATTATTGTTTTATTTCTTACGTTATTTTTATTCTGTGGCGATGATGATGATGATGATATGACAATGATGCTGTATGTGCTGACCATATAAATGAAAATTCCAATTTTAAAACTTGAGTTTTTTTTGCGAATTAATTATTTTTCGCAAAAAAGAAACGCCTGTTCAAAACTGCCAAGATTTCTTACAGAAAGACAGAAAAATTTACTTTTTCTGCATGTTTTCACACGCGGTACATTCCTTTGGGGAAACTTCTGATTTTGGTATGCATATTAATTTCTTAATATGAAAACAATCGACAAATATCTAAGAAGATAAAAGATTACTTACTCATGAATAACTTTAGAGGAGGATCTACCTGCAATTCATTCCTTGTGGGAATTGCTACAAAGATAGTTTTTTGTATAAAATAAAAGATTTTCTAAGTTTAATATTAAATTCGAGTTAATTTTTTCAAAAAAAGAATTTAAACATTTTTTACCCGATTTTGCACATATCGATCAATAGATGGCGCTTTTTAAAATGTCATTTTTTACTTACGAACTAATGGTTGATTTACATACGAGTATCCTGATTGGTCAGACACTGGGTGAACGCAGATTTTCACACAGCATTGATTTTCGCAAATATTTCTATATTCATCTACGTGCTTTACCCGAACCCTCCTTCAATGTTCAGTCCGTTCCACCTACACTAAAATAAACACTCGTGTTTTTATCAGAAACATCCGTGCCAGAAACGAAACACTTCCGTCATGTTAATGCGTGAAAAAAATGAATTTAAAAGTTAATTACGTTCATTACCTATTGGCAAACAAGTGTACTAAAATATTTTATGCCTAAAACTATCTTGATAAAGAATTTTTATATGATTAAAGGAATGCACCCGGTGATTGCATACACGCGTGGAAAACAACGCATAAGCATCATGTGTTGCCGAAACAGAGCAAAGCACACCATAACTTATTGCACAAATTGTTGCTATATGGCAGTAGTAAACACGCGATTATAACCCTTGTGCTGTCAATGTGAGCGACAGCGCTGAACTAGATCATGAAGTTTCCTGTTAGTGTGCACTAGCAGGAATAAAATGTCAAAACTAAGACAATTACGAACATTTTAAAAATCCTTTAAAAAGAAAACGTAACAAAAAGATGAGGTCCATCACATCACACGGTAGAACATCAGCGACGGCGTTTAGATGTACTGGAAGGGTTCTGGTCGACCTGACGCCGTTTGCCCTTGTGGTGGCTCTCCTTATTCGCACGCACGTCACGACCTGCACTGCTAACAAGAAAAATTGGTTCAGCGATGGCAAATGAAATCTAATTTACGATTTACCTACCTTTACGATGTTGCGATTTACGCAACATAATCAAGACAGATTACCCTATACACCTGCTTAACAGATCTTCTTTAAGCTACACTTACGTTTGTATGCCAACGCGATCCCTGATTTGTTTTCTAAAAAAAAGATTTGCCTACCTTTCATCGATAACGAGGGGTCCGAAATCGCCATAGGTCGAGTTTGGCTTATTGGGTGAAGCGGCGCGACGCCTACTGCTCGTGAACACTGGTCTCGGCTTGTACAAATCTGTGCTGCTATATCGTTGGTTGTCATATCTGATAAAAACCAAAGGAAAGTTTAGTATTCGCTCACAATTTCAGCTTTTGTGAGCCTTGTTGTCCATGTCGTTTTTCACCTAGCAGGTGCTCGTTTAGGTGCTGATGAGGATTCGCTCATGCTGTCCGCTCTGCTATTTCGGCGTCCATTGCTGTTGTCGCTCTTGGGGGATACAATGGGGTCCACCGGGGACGATCTAACGGAGATACACAAAAAACATGGTTTTTGAGGTTTTGGTTTCAGAAAGGATAACTTCCTGATTTATTGTGCCCCCTTTTGAAGCGGTTAGTTTAATCAAATGCTAAATCACACACAGGAATACATAACATTAAAAAAAAATAGCCTCATATAGATGAATCCTACTATGATTTGACACAAAAGCATTAACAACAATAATTAATATAAAGTTGGTTGGTTTGTGGATTTTTAACGTTGGCCTATTTCTGCACACAAGGGCTAAACACCAATGCCAGGGGATGTGTCAGTGTCACCTACC
>JAQGBX010001727.1:0-23362 GCA_034698745.1 Megaphyllum sjaelandicum | reverse complement strand
TAGCCGACCCGGGAATCGAACCTGAGTCTACCGAATGCAAGACGAGGATGCTAACCTCTAAGCCACCTTGCTCGGTGATTCTTTTGTAATAACCCTGTATACTGAAATCTTTTTCTAATGGAGGAGAGTTCTCCGCTGCAATAATTGTCGTTGCCAAAATTTAAACTATTAATTCGGTTCTTGCTGGGAAATTCGCCATCCAACGCTGGGCATGCACATTTCTTCCCGTACCGCAAATAGACCATAATGGAAACCGTGCATTTTTCGTAACGTTGTTTTTGCAACAAAAGGATGGCAATTTTTTTCTTTTTTCTCTGCACAATTTTGAGTGAAATAGTTATTGTTTCCTAAACGAAAACGAGAATTCTCCTCGCCGAGCAATGACAACGTCATGCGAGCCTAGGTACATGTATTATGCATTTCCCTCTGCTAGCTGAATCCGCGGAAGGCATTTTGTTTGTTTTGAATTCATTCGCGAGATCAGTGACAGTCCATAGAAATGGCCCGTCACGGCTATCTGCGTGAATATTAATACTCTGCGCAATGCATATAGATTCCATTCCTTTCTCCGCATCGGCACCGCCTTTCTGCATCTCAGTGGCGTTCTAGCGTGTTTAAATGGTGTCCATAGAAGAGGACTCTCTTTCAGATTGCTTTTTTCAGCTTCCGGAAAACGTGTTGAAAAGCCACCATGTTGAGTTGGAGGCAGGCGGATGTTTCACCAGGCGGAGGTAACTGACACACAGGGGCAGACCAACAGGGAAGACATCGCACTTTCGCTTTTCATCCGTCCTTCATCTTCCCCATCTAACCCTGCCCGTGTTAAAGGAGTTCACTCCTTGTCAGAACTGTGAAAAGCGAAATCTCTTCCGGCTTTGCCCTGGATGCATATTCATCTTCATTACGCGTGTTTAATGGGCGCGAATCTGATCGCCGGAACAGCGGGAACAACGGACAACTTTTGCCCATGTCTGATACATAATAATTAATCCAGCCCATATCCTGGCGTCACGTGTTCTTCCCCTTTTCAAATCTGATTGCCTGGAATGCTTCAACTTGCCTGATCTGTTACTAACTGCAGTAATTAAAACGTACATGTCCTTGCGCAAACGTGCGAGCTAGCTTGCCGACCACGTGCTGGGAGGGGGTCAGGTCGCGCATGTCAAAAGTTGGCAATTAGCCACGAGTGCGGCAGAAAATTGAAAATTATGAAATTATTTTAATTTTTCATTTTAATTTTTGCAATGTTGCGGACAATCGTTTTGCTTAGAATTCCAGCATTTTCATCGCGACGATGAATTTGTTCTAATCGGTATGTGTTGTTACCCTGGAAAAGACATTTCAAGCAACTTTAGTATATACAAGATTTTGATTATACCGATAAAATTGACAGTGTACTGGATTTGCCATTTATTGTCATGCAATGCAATCATCAATGATGCATTGACCTGGGCTATGCTTACTCTTTTAAACCAACATTTTGATTAGGTTTAATGTTTGTTTGCTTGTTTATTCCATGAAATGCATCTAGACAATAAAACCTAATAAAAAACGGGTTTAAGCTTGATAATGCCATGTATGCAACATCTTTGTTTTACGTGTGATCTACCAGTGCGGGCAATTTAATACTGTAAGCCTAAGTTATCTAAAATTGTTGGTCAGACTAGGAAAACGTAATACATGTATAGGGATGGCCTAGATTTAACGTTTATTACATTTTATAGCATTATAGGCTACATGCATGTAAGTGAAATGATATTCTCGCTAATTTTGTTTCGTTGCAAGGAAGGTGTATAGCTGCATATCTAATGCTGAAATCGTATTCTAGCTTAATTATGATTGACGATTTGACATCAAAAGATGCATGTCAAAATGAACTTGCACAACATGACATCCGATAGTAACTACGTGTCTCATTAAATTACTTGTTGACTTCTAGTCGAAAACGAAAAGCTGTATATGTACTGTCACTATAAAGAAACGAGCTTTCATATGCTCAGTAAACAAGTTCAGAAATGAGTCATACCTGCCATGATTGAAATAAATTGATAGGTGCCATCAACACAATTCAATAATAAGTTGAAAATTGGAATAGACTTTTTAACATAAATTCGAATATATGATGACGTCAACCAAGAGTTAGTACAAACTACATGTGCAGTATAAAGCTGCTTTACATTGACTAGAGAATTTAAATTTAAAAGAAAATACGTACAAGCTAAAAACCGATCGGTTTCAAACCTATCTGATATACAGTACGTTATACTTATGTCAACTGTTTTTTTTCCTATTGTAAAAATATTTCAAAACTTTTTTGAATTCCAACAAAATTTTAACTTTTTTCTATAATTCACTAAAAAATAGCATAGGAATACTGTTTATGATATCGAATATACGTTAGTTATACTTATGTCAACTGTTTTTTATTATTGTAAAACTATTTCAGATCTTTTTTTTTGAATTCCAACAATTTTAACGTTTTTTTTATTACTTCGATAAAAAAATAGCATAGAAATACTGTTTATGATATCGAACGGCGTTTAATACCTATAGTTGCTGATTTTTATTTAGTTATTTACAATAAAAATAAAACCACCTTCTCAAACGAATACATGTATGCCGGAAATGTAAAAAAGTTTTGGATCGTACACAGATAAAGAAAAACTACTTCATTTGCTTAAAAAAGATTTCATATTTATCTATTCGTTATAACCGACGTAAATTTTGCAAAAGCTTGCGAGTACATGTACGTGGTTTTGTCATTCAAAATATCAAGTGGAAGGATAGAATGCATGGAAAAAATTACCTCAAAAATATACGAAATTGCAACGTCGTTTCGACTTTGCTTCTACAAGGTTGTATGTATTTCTTGGAGCAATGACCTTATTAAAATAGGCACGCCTCATATATACTACCAAGTTTATTTGTAGTATACATGCAATATATAAAAACATACCAGTAAAAAACATCAATGGTCATTATTTGATAGGTTAAATTTGTGGTAATACGACATGTACGCAATTTGCTACGTAATTTGGTTTATGTTTAGAATCATGTTGGAAATTAATTTCTATAACGCTGCATTCAATTACAAGTTTATGGGGCTTTTCCGAAAGGGTCTGTATAGGAAAACTAATAAAGACCGAATTTCGTAGGTAATAAAACGGATATCCATGATATTAAAAAATCCTGTTTTTATGCAATGGTATAAAACAGATCATACGTTATATTCCAACGTCTGTTGAACAGACGCGGAATACGAGTCCTGTCATCAAGGCTATTACTGAAATCTATAAGGACGTACTGTAATGTGCAGTACTGTACTCGCATGAAATCCCATGCATGCATGCAACAAAGGAGTACCCATTGCACTCCCAAATTATGTGTTTTGATAGTTTAATCACGCGTATGTTTTTCCGATACAATCTTATCTTCTAAGCAATGCAAGCGAGGGAATTAGCATGTGTTCTCCCCCCAAGATTTGATTAAGATATGCAGCAAAGCGTTTTAGGCATGCAGTGGCATCTCTGAATCGCAGAAACTGCAACCAGGAATGCAACTGCATCCGAGCAATCTACGAACATTCGCAAAAGGGTGCAAACTATTGCTGTTTTTAAATGGTACCGAAAAATTAGCAATTCTGAACTTGAAAACATTCGTGCGCGCTCCAAGCGCAAATGCATAGTTTTTTTAAAAAAAAAATCTTCCCCGCTGCGTTTTGCCAAGTAATGTGAAGGAAAGAAAATTACTCGAAAGCATTAGCAGTTAAAGGTTGATGTCCCATACAGGCCCCAAGAATGGTCAATTATATAAATATGGTGAAAGCGAAAGGAATGGGATAAAATCTCTAGGTTAATTTTCAAAATTCTCAAAACTCACGGTGTGAAATGCGGCGCAGAAATTCGCTTTATCCAGCATCTGTCTTGCCAACTGCGGGGAAATGTCATAAAATCAGATAGATATGGAATTTCAAAAAACGTTTATAAGGAAAAAAACTGGTCGTCATAAATTATGCCCTATAGGCCCCTCTTTGCAATTAAATAATTTTTTAAAATTGCTCGCAATAACTGCATTTCCCCCTCCGTTGCGTTTAAAACATATATCATTAGTACCGAGCCTCGTGTAATAAAACTAAATGCGCATTGTTTCAGTTAGACACGGTGCTTAATACTTTTTTAATAAAGATAAGGCAGGGCGAGCGAGTTTATTACCATTTTTTTAAACGAGAATTCTCGAAACTGAAAAATTCGAGTGAAGTGCACGCTAAAGTTTTCTTTTAATGCTTTCTTTCGCAGGAGGGGTCGAACATCGTGAAAGTGAAAAATTCTGATAATACCCATTGAACAAAAAATCGCGTTAGGAGTTGAAATATCAAATCATGTCTCTTTATTCGAAAAGGGACCATGGATTTGAATTGGCTAAGATGGCCTCAGCATCAGTCAGTTTCGATAAATTTTCGAATTCCAAAACTTATGTGCGTTAAAAGAAATGTTTCGTTTGAGTTCTTCTAGTATTTTTGGAAGTTCTTCAAAAGAAGACTGCTTGGACGGAAAAGATGGTGGATACTCATGAGCTAATTACTAAATAAACCGCGCTGACCATTTGCGCCGAATTTAAGATGGTACCAATTTTGAAGCTTGAGAAAAAGTTCTGCTGAGTGTAGGCCAATATGGATGGGGAAATCTAGGGTAAGCCTACTAACATCAAAGCCTAAGTGAGTTGGCATAAACTGCCAATGCATTAAGGACTTTACATTAATGGTCAACACGCAAAAGAAGCAGGGGCGTAGTGGGTTTGCTCAACTCCACGTACCCAGTCATTAGGACCAGTATTTTTAAACATTGAAGCATGGTGGGCTCGTACTTCAATTTTTCAATGAGACAAACCGTGTGAAGGAACACCTCTTCTGTTTCATGACCACGGCGATGCTAAATACAGGGAAGCGCGTCACGGGATATGGTCATCTAAAGGCCATCTTGAAACAGGAACAAACTTTCTTGGAAAAAAATCCACTTTCCCTCCCTACCGTATAGTGTCTTATGCAAAGGGGGTATTCTCATTGAATATTATTTAGCCTTTATGTAATGGATACGAGCAAGCTGCAATTGCCATACTTCCATTATGCTGTAGGTCAATGACAGTAGGAAGGCCGTTTCAGTCAGCAAACAGCTTGCCATGCTTGCTTCGTCAAATTCAGTACGTGAAACAACTTTTTTCCCCCAAATTCTGCTCGAGATTTTCACACCGTGGACATCTCTTGGCTAACTTGCCCAGGCAACTTCTCTCTATATTTAGAAGAGTTCGGCGATCGTTTCAATCGAATTACACGGTGGCTTACACAGAGGTGCGATTTCATTCAACCCCAAAACCGATCCATATAATGAAGCAAACATTGTGGTTTGCCTAGATGCCTGGTTTTATTTTAAAAGAAAATAGTTAACGCATGATAGCTTCAAACGGATTGGTATTCTTAGCATTTAACTGCGGCGTTACCGACTGTGTCAGCAATATATTCATTCCAAGACAAATTCTATGCCAAAAAATAAATGTGTAAGTATGTAAACGGCAAAAAAATTAACTAGGGAAACATTATTTACTTATTTACTATCGATCATTTCCCAATGATTTTCCATAAAAATACCGAAAAACACCTTTTGGTCAAATCTTTTATCTTTTTAGCATTGCAAGTTTGTTTTATAATGGATTGTAATGATTTACTTTGGTCCTTCTTCGAGGACTTCACACATAACTTCCTAGTCTAAGATATATCTCCCCAGATTTCAATTTGTGGAATTTTTGCAATAAAATTTTCGATTCAAGCCTTATTCGCGAACCCTGCCTCGACAAAAAACAAATATTGACATAATTCGTCTAAAAACCCGTCTAGGGTTTTCCTCGCGAGTTTATTCTTGTTTTACGTATTATCTTTGAGAGCGTTATCACTAACGCACTTCTACTGACAATGGTTCGTAGAAGTCGAGAGTAATTTCAAAGAAGGGATCGTGGCACCCTTAAGTGCACCACAATACAGTCAGGAGGAACACCTAAGAAGTCTAAGACGTGCAGCAGAAAACTAAATCCCATTTCAAAATATTGATTTTACGTCACGCTGCACGTTTTCGCACAAATATCTGGGCCTACATTAATCGACCCTCTACAATAAAGAACGAATAACAAAGCTGACTGCATCATCGTTGCATGCAGCTGAAAAACAAAAACAATTCATCCTTCTGCTTAATTGGACTTTCTCTGAATTTAAGATGCGAAACGAACTATGTTAAGAAAATTTACTGTAGGAAACAAGCGTCAAAACACCGGCCACAAATTTTATTTTAAGCAAAGTAATTGGTTTTAAGCTAGGAGAGACTATTTTTTACGCTTGTTATATACAGTAGTTTGCTGTGGAAAAACTATATATCGTTCAATAAAGGGTTGGCTTATTCTTGTCAACCTTATTTCTTCAATGATTATAATAAATTTAACATAATGAATGGTTTTCTAATCGGCCACTGAACAATGTCGGTTTCTTCCAAGTTTTAGTACGCAAACTCAAGATTTTTATCGTTTTTTATTTAGTCATAAAGAGCGAACAACTTAAGGAGAACTAAACGTGATTTTAATATCTAGACATAAGAATTTAATTAACTTGTTTACGAGATGATATTGCGCATGGCACAAAAGAAGCACATTAAAAACTTTAAAAACTAATTTAAACTTGGTGTTAAAAATTCCTCGATAGGTAGTCAATTAAGTGAATTTTGTGCCATGTACGTGTATTATGCAATATTTATTGGACAAGTCTGAAAAGGAAACTACCGAATCTTAATTATGGTGAATATGCCCTTAGAAAACATAGGCAATGAAAGCATGTTTAGATAACTTTTCATTGGCACTGAATCACCCGTTGTAATGAAGTCCATATACCTTCACAAATGAAAAATTTCAATAAAGGTTGGCGAGTATTGCCCTTCGGTGGCAGATACCATCTTCGCATGTAATATGAAAAATAAACGTGCATGTCACTGAACTTCTACTTCTAGCTTAAGAAAATGCAGCTTCGTTTGCCAAAACTATCCCAAAAAGTGTTTGCTATTACTAGAAGTTGAATTTTCATAGTCAGCAATGTCAAGGACGACTGACTTGAATAGGAATAGTTAGCACGAAGATGAGCTAGGAGAGGAGCATGATTAGTGTGTTGTGTGCTTAAGATTATAGACTTATAGGGTTTATCTTCGAGCTGTATGAGGAGTTTTTAGCGTGGATTGAAGGCAATTTTCGCAACTATTTAAAAATGCCTGTAGGTTGTTGCTTGGATCAGGAGCACTTCAAACGTACTAGCACGCGGTATGGCTTTATCTAAACATTTTAATCCTCTCTGGAAGAAGCATCTGGAGAAAAAGATAAGTACCAAGCATTCAAAGGAGAAACATGGAAGCGCACACAGCCTGAGCACTGTGTTACTAGTATCACTTAACAAGTGTATTATACCTAAGTTATATGAAAATCTGATAAGGCCCAGTGGGATAAGAACTTCAAGAATGGAAATAAGAAGAAAAAAACAGAACACGAACACTGTGTGCATTCAATGTTGTTGGTGATATTATTGAAAATGGAACTGAATTGAATTGTCAGTGAGATGAAATAAATTGGTGTGAAATTCGATCGTGTGAAGATCAGAATGACGAAACGTTTTCAAATAGATTTTTTTACAGAAAAAAATCCACATTATCCGATTTAAACTAGATTTAGCTTTCTAGTTCCGGTAATAACTACCTGATTTTATGGTGAAGATTTAAGAAATGTATGTTTAAATTTGCTTATTAGGTTGCAGGATTCCTAAAACTCTTCGTTTCAAATGTAAAAAATGTTCCATCTGCCCAACAATTAATTCATCAGGCTACTACTAGCAAAATCGAAGTGATTTCAGGAGATAATTTCTTTAACAGGAAGAGGCAGAAAAACAACATTTGAATTCGGAGAACAAGAAACCTGCCTCACATTGCAAGGGTGTTAACCACATGAGTTGTCATGTTGAAAGTCAACAAACAAATGAGTGAATTGTTGGTCAAAGGGCGTCTAAAAGCAATTGTTTCTTGATCAATGAAAAAGTCGTCTAGTCATAATTGAGAGCGGAAAACTCCTACCTGCCAGTTAAGATAAAATCTACTGTGCATTACATTAAAACGTACCAATCTTATCAATTGTACGACGGCGGATTACTGAATTAAACAACACTTTCAATAACAGCACTCCAATACAGATGTTTGTCACTTAGACTCTCCATAATGTCGGAATTTAGTTTAAGAATAAAAATATTAGATTGCCTTGAAATTACGAAATGCAAGTCACCTTAAAGAAGTACAGTGTCATTGACGGAGTGATGATGTACTATGTACTATTTTACTGTTGTTTATGGAATCCAAGTCAATTTAAAGAAATACCGTCACATTGCAGGAGTAGATGATCTAATTTATACTATTTTACTGTTATTTATGGAATCCAAATCAATTTAAAGAAATGCAGTCACATTGAAGAAGTAGATGATGTAACGTATACCATTTTACTGTTGGTTGTAGAATCCCCCGTCACATCAAGTGAATTCGACAGGATATTCAAAGTGTATAACTTTATAAAATAATATCAGGGGTAGATACAGGATAGAACGGTATCCAATTTCTTGACCTTAACACATACATTCTAAAGCTACAATGTACATGTATACAATGCGGAACATTATGGGTTTTTGTTGTGGGAACATGTCCATATCAACTCATCAATCCGATCTTTTTGTTTTTAATCTTTTAATCTAGAAAGCTCGTTAATGAACGCAATTAAACTACATGTCATGCAGCGTATACACGTATTATTTACCTCGTTAACAAAAAACGCTAAAAATCTGGCATGAATGCGCAAAATGTACTGTTCTCACTTTCCGACTCATCCAAGTTGAAAGACCGCGCTGGGTTGTGACGTAGTGTGACGACACCTCTGCGAGCGGAGCAAGCCTGGCATCCCATTGGAGAAGATGAGAAAAACTTCTCCGAGATTTAAGATTGGATGCGTTATATAATGCTTAATATTGTGATGGCAGCTCTCGCTCTACATCAGTAACTTAAAGATCCTTCGAACGAGTAACAGCTAGAGGCAATGGGCTACTAACACTCCTCTTTTCAAATTCTCAACTCGAATGCAACAAGTGCATCTCTCTCAAAAGAGTAATGAGGTTTTCATCTAAATAGATGCACTGATCTTCGATTTATTTCTCGCCAGTTTTCTTACTTCTTAATCAGAGTAAGTTAGTGTGGACTATAAAATCGCGAAATCAACGATCAATTCAAAAATACGGTGTTCATCATTCATCTGCGGTGCGTAAAATGACTCACTTAAGTAAGTTATCAATTTTTTTTCTTTAAATACTTAAGAATAATGTAAAATCAATCTTACCTGGTTTAAGTTGTACTCTTGATGTAGATCCTTGGCAGTTAGCATCATTTTCCTCTACCATGCAGTTCAAGATGTTTTGTTGACGATTACTGCGTTAAGCGTTTACGTTTCTGCGATGAAAACACCTATAAAAGTACGCCATAAATCAGAACTAACACTGAGTTTAAATGCAAGCTTTAATAGTTGGGATATTTTCATTTAGACAATTGTTAAATCACATTAGAATGTACGAATATGGTTAAGCCAAAGTTATTATATTAACGTTTTATAGGAAATATGAACGAAATTATCTGTCTAGAAGTTCGGGGAATGATATATAGAACAGCGTCTTTCTGAAAAAAATTCATTGGGAAATTTTTAACTTTTAAACATATTTCAGCATTCATATACAGTGTGTGTAAACTTTTCCCAGCATTCGTCATAGCAATGCAATAATAAAAAATACCAAAAAAAGCATTTTCAACTTAATAATAATAATTGTAATTGGTAACATAAATCACTAAATAACTTAAAAATAAAATAGCAAATGCGAAAAAATACAATACCATATATATATATATATATTCACGCTATATATATATATAGCGTGAATATAATTTTTAACTTTATGAAACTAAAAATGCACATTCTGAAAATTACGCTCGTATTATCTGAATTAAAATATGAGAATTTTTAGACTAATATCAAAATTCCATTTATTTATTTTAGAAATTTATTTATTCATAATATTAATCAATTATTTATAAAAGAGCATTAATTTTAAAACCATGTCAAGAATGAAAATTAGCTAGTATACATGCACATGTATAAACAATTTCATCAATTTTTTGATGATTTACGAAAGCAGTTTAAAACTCATATTCGAAGCTTTGTACTACGAGTTCGGGACAGTTGATTGAACGACTGACTTCCATTAAATGTTAACATGAACAAACAATTAAAGATAATGTTATTGGATAATTAGATGTAATATAAGGGCATCAGCGTCTGAAGTTACAAGCAAATGCTAATATACAGTATAACAATTACCAAAAGCCAAATAATGTCCTTTAAGTTAATTTATTGTAATATAATTAGTTGTCAGAAAATAAATGTTCACATCTACAAACCATTTTCTTTTTAAACCCAAGTTACTTTGTAATTGTCGTGTTTATGCCATTTAACAACGTGGTGCACCATACCTTTGATGGAAAATTGACAAAACTCAAATAATGTAAATGCACAGGCTTTATGAAAACAGATTATTTATGAAAACAGTTAAGATTATTTATCTATAGGCCAAAAATCAATATGCATAGCATCAGGAGTGAAAATTTGATATACTATGAATTCCTTTGTTCGGTAAGTAGCCTGATAGCTCAAGATTGATAATTTTTAGTTGTGTCTATTTTCCTAATCGAGAGGCGTTACCATGTAATGTTGATAACCTATAGACATAGAAAATAATTTGTGAAAATATAAGTTTATTTGGTAGTATGACAAGCTTATTATCAAATTGGCTATATTTGTGGGATATTATTCAATTTTAACGCCAACATCTTGCTCAAGGCTGATTTCACAAAATCGAAAATGATTGAAAATGAGGAAACGGAAGAGGTACTCTTGGAACAGCTGAGATGCTGGGAAAAATAAATACAGGAAGACGTTTCTCTAGATAAAAGATACGTGGAAATCACGACAAACGTGGGGTTATCTTGAAGATTCTCAACACCCTGTGATTCTCCAAGCATGGAACATTGAAAAATTCAAGAAATTAATTCGTGTCTCTCGTCGGTCATTCCCCAGTCGTGCTAAGTGAGGGAGATGACGATGAGCATCACGCGAGAAGTGCTTACAAAAGTGAAAGTAATTTTGTCAAGCAGTCGTCTAGAATGACAGCAATTTACTACCGGTTCGCAGACAACGTTTATAAACATCGTTACTTTGACATTTTGACGAGAAAATTCAGATTTTCTATTTTATCATAAACTCGATCAACCAAAGAAATTTGCAGGTGTAAACGAGTTCTTCCCAAAATGCAAAAAAATTGCATAGTTTTTGTATGTTAGGATGACTTTTGCTTCGTGTGAGAACTGAAGATTGGACTAAAAAAGTGTGAACGTTCAAATACCATGCGAGAAATTAAATCACGAGCATAAATGAACAGGAACCAATATCACACGGCATTCCATCCTCTACGTACACGATTCACGCAAAATTATGCATTGAGATAAGAACCTAGACTAAAAAATAAACTGAACAAGGAAGCAATGTGCAGGCATTGCGCATTTTGATATACAGTATGCAGTGTACGTGTAAATCTGTACACTGAATATAAAAGGTAACATATACAGAATTTCTAATAAGTGATGAGCTTGTTCTACGAAAACACGTTTACTAAAGTGTTTCAAGCACATATTTCTTCTTCATACTATCGGTTCTGAACTGCGATATTTTGTGCAATGCAAGAAATACTCCACATAAAAAAAAACTAATGTTTCCAACTTAATTTTTTTGTAGGAAATCGGAGTCTCTGGGGAGCACATTCCTGGATTCTTATTTATTTCATCATGAAAACGGTATGTCTGCTTTTTAACAATAGTTTCATATGTGGTAACAAATTATGTTCTGAGAGAAGTTGAATTAATTATCAATTCTGCAACATACACTGTACAAAGGGATAACATTATTAATGGTCAAAAATATATGTAAACAAATAATCATTTCCTCTTATATTTCACTGATGTACACTTGTAGAAATGTATGCACAGTGTCATTTGATGTAAACTTTTCGCTGAGAAATTCACCAGAAACCAAACGCCACTAATTGTTTTTCACGTTTTATCCATCACGATGTGAAAAAGCTCATTGTTTTGCGCGACCTTGAGTGTGACTGATGGCATACAACTTGAAAAGGACAAACTGAAAACTCGGTGTTCTTAAATTGTTAAAAACATTCCAACTGTAACTCGTTCACACGCATGCAACAATTAATTAATTATGCCAGCTTTCTCCATTCAATGCCAAAAATGAAATTCTTGGAAATATTCGTTCGTTGACCCTAGAGAGAGAGAATAGCGTTCCGAAGATGGCCAAAAAGTATTGTGCCGCTTCCTATAATTTCGAAGGCATTGTTGATTATGCAGCCGATAAGGGACCCTTCCTTGCTCGCACTATTTTATAACAGGAATAATAATATTGGGTTTCATCTCGCTTGTTTCCTTCTCAATGCACTTGATGCTCAATTAACACTCCAAAAGCGGAAAATGTAAAAATGAAAATTAATCGAATGAAACGGTTCATAAACCATGAAACTATCCCATAAGCGTGAACGAGGAACGTCAAAGTTGGAAAAAAGCAAGATGTAATGTACACTGTACCTGTATAGTATTACTTTGAAACTATATATGAAACTGAAGGTCACATATCAGAGCCTTCAACAAATTTCCAAACTGAGAAAGAGAAACCTATACAGTGTACATGTATTTAGACAATACGATTTATCACATTGTTCTGAGATAAGAAGGCAGAACTTTATTCGAAAAATATATTGAAGTTGAATGTTTTATATCAGTGTCCCATCTTCGAAAAAAAAATACCAAATTTAGAGAAAAAAACAACCGCTTATTTTTGAAAAGCTTTCTTGGATTTTAATTTAAAAACCGTGCATCCTTTAAATTTAAACCTTTCTTAACAAATACAATATATACAGTACCAGGAAACGCGTCGAGAAAAAAAAGATACGGTGGAAATGATTGCCTTATTGGTAAGCCTACAAGGTGATGGGAATGATGATGTAATGTAATTTACTTCGATACCTAAAAAAAATAGAACATTTCCTTTCAAGACGTACGCTATTTTGGCATTCTACATGAAATGGAAAGATTTCATAGCATATAGAAAACAGATTTGTTGCAGATGTTGGGAAATGATGGCGAAAAGAGTATACATGTACTGGAATTTTTAAGAAATCAACTGGAGAATTAATCACATCTTTCTACAAAAACACAATATTGATTTTCGATAGCACAGGAACTTTTTAATAGTAGTTCAAATTCAAGTTTATGTCTCATTCAATTTGGCAAAACACTCTGAATTCCCGTTAATTGCTTTGCCATTTTTCGACGTCGTCATTATAAGAATAAGCTTATTTATGATTTTAAATTTACAAAATAGGCTTCTTTTTTATCACCTTTAATCACGGGTCGAACACCCAGGTTACACACTAGTTAGAAAAAAATCAAATCTCTCAGAGTTAAGCACATATGTACCGGGTGGAAAAGATCAGAGGAAACAATAGAAACTCGGTCGGTGCATAATGACAAATAAATCAAGAACGACTGTATGGACTGGAATAATTTATTAGGGACTTCTACCCTAAACTGTAAGGACTAAGTGTAAGGGCCCCGCTGAATGCTAACGTTTGCTAACGTCTGATGCTAACGTTTGATGTACGCACTGTATAGTACACATGTAAATTGGATTCCTGTAGAGAATGGGGAAACTGGATTAGCCCAACAAATAGAACGAAACTCTGACATAAAAGTTGGGAGATACATGCAATCAAACTTTGTCCCAAATGCTTCTTTGCTTGACACTCGGAGCATGCAGGAAAGTGAAGCTAGGAAACTTGAAATTCCCCGGGTGGAAAAATTACATATTACCAGACATGGGTTAAGTATCTGAAAATAGCCATATGTAGATTATTTAAACATGGTAAGATATGCCTTTATATATGGCCATATCTCCAAAACTCGCCATATCTGAGATATTCTGACCAATTTCTGGTCTGCATGGCCATATTTACAAAATTTTATATATGGCCATATCTATTTTTTCCACCCGGGTCCTTCTAACTTTAGGTACAGTATTTTTATGATACGGAGTGTGTTTAAGGGTATGTTTGCTACATTGTGTCTGTTTCACGAAATATTCTCCAAACACGCAACTAAATGCGCTACATCTATTTAAAGGTAAATGCCGCTGTACTGCAGAATCGTACAACTGTCAAGAACAACAACAACACATCGGTGGAAAGGAGCGTCTCAGTGTCTTTCGACAACACCAAAATTTACTTTTTTGGAGATAAAATTGAGTTCGCTGGAGAAGTGCACAACCGCTATCCCGATAAGACCAGTGGCTCTGACAGTTCAGGCCAACAAGAAACTGACCAAAACGGACATCTGTTACGGAAGTGGGGAACGCCTGTTCCACCAGGCCTTCGTCCCTTAAAGCCGATGCCTAGAGTACACTGTAAGTATACCAAACGTCTACTGGTTTGCTACCTAATTACTGAATTAGGAATTACCTTCAGCAATAAGCATAAAGTTTTAAAAAAAATATGAAACTGATTTCCAGATATCGATGCTGAATGTCAAAACGACAACATGAAAATCTCCATTTTGTTTAACGGCTCGTTTACTGGACTAATTTATTCGTCCAAATATGCCTACAATCCCGACTGCCTCTACGTTAATGGAACAGGATCTCAGCGGTACGAATTTTACATTCGGCTAAACCGATGTGGAACCCTGGGAGGAGGACCAAAGGGGAGAGATGCTGCTGATGATGATGTACGTCAACGATAGGAATAAGCGATTAAAATATATATTCTGAAGTGGAGTACACTCATGTCACTCTCATCATGTCAAATTTTCAGAAAAAAATGATGTGGAACACCTTGACCATCCAGTACAATCCCTTGATTGAAGAAGAATATGATCAGCACTTTAGAGTGACTTGTGAATACGGCTACCAATTCTGGAAGAAGGTTTCATTTCCAGTAGTGGACGTTAAGTAAGTTATTTTCTAAAAATATTGGAGTAAAATTACCAATGACAAAATAGCATGACATGCTAGTGTTTACTGCTGTTTAAGTCCACCTGTGATAAACCTGCTCCGTGTGCAGTTTTTACATGCAAATTTGATGTTATATTTCCAAGCTTAATTTATCATTATGGAAACGATGAGAAATTGGTGTAGTGTTCTGCATTCTAACGCAATGTTCTTTGGTCGACATAGAATCCCAACGGAAAGACCATTGTTGTTCACGTTGTCTCCACCAGAATGCCAAATGGAAATCAGAAGAGGGTTTGACCTGGATGGCCATCGAATTTCTGGACCAGTAAATGTAGGAGATCCACTTACACTTGTCATCTACATGAGAAGCCCAACAGGTAGATATCTTGATCAAAGATACAACGGTATCTTAAATTTTCGAGTAACAAAGTTATTATTTCTATTATTTTTAGTGGGCTTTGACATAATCATAAATAATTGCGTAGCCCACAATGGCGCCAGCAAAAAGTTGGCTCTAATTGACGACAGTGGGTGAGTATAGAATATTAGTTTGCGTAGAATTACTTATACGATACATGCGTGTGCTTAATTGGTATGCCGATCTTAACATTTCATTAGATGTCCTTTGGAAAATAAAATCATAAGTGACTTCAAAGGTGTGGACTTGCATCATGGAGTGTACGAAAGCAAAGTTTATGCCTATTTCAAAGCATTTCGCTTTACCGGAAGTCCCGCCCTTTACATCGAGTGTGATGTGAGAATGTGCCACGGAATTTGTCCCGTAAGTGTCTTTACTGTTTTTTTAATAACTTAAAGTTTTATTACTCATTGCAACGCATTATGCATAATAGAAGCAAAGATGTTATTGGAGAAATCTTAGAGGTGGGGATGAAGAGCACCCCATACTCGGCCGCAATAAAAACGAAACCCTGTCAGGAAATCAGAATACTTCCGGAACCCCATTGACCAGACCCGACGGTACAAAACCAGTGTATTGGAATTCTTCTTCAGTAGCGCCGTTAAACGCCACAACCACAACTTCCAGGCCAACATCAACCTCAACCGTTTCGGCAAGAACAGTGAAATCAAGGACCACGTCAACATCCACAACACCTTTACCGACTTCAAATACGGTAACGTTACGACTTTCCACATCGACAAGTCCTTCGACACGTCCTACGACACCATCTTTCACAACCAAAAAGACGCCAACTCATGCTAAGATAAACAACATTACATCCAACGTAAATTTAAACATCAGCAACAGAAGAGTAAAGAGGAATCCCAGGATCAAAAACCGGCCTTCTGCCAAAGAGCCCAACAACACGATATCGGAAACTGTTAACTTATTCCAAGCTTTGGAAGTCAGATCTGAACCTTCCGGGGAAGCGGAAGACTATACACTGTCTAAAGGTAAAAACAAAACAATTATTATAGGCTACAGCAATGAAAACTTAATAATTAAATATTTTATTCTGTATATTTTATACCTTTAAAAGTTAATTTGTCTTTGTGATAACCATTACAAGTATTGTTCATGTGATATTAGGTTTTAAGATAATACAAAACTATAACTTAAATAAGTATAGGAATGGCATTTAAGGGAAATGAAGAAACATCCACCGATCTCCTTTGCAATTTCGTAAAGTTCAGTATTTTCAAAGGTCTTACAAATCCAATTTTTACATAATGGTAAAAATTTGTAATATAACAAAGAACTAGTATTATAGCCAACATGTGTAATGAAGGTTGATGGACATTTTTTGTCTTCAGTGAAATACTGTTATAGAGCATATACATTTAGAGCAAGTCTATAATGCTCTGAATTTTAATTTGCTAAATCAGTCACGGAAAATTACTATAATGAAAATTGCCTAGATGTATACTGTATGACATCTCTTTGTGAGCCGTACCATCTTATGTTTAGAATAGTCTGAAAATATGGACGTGTGTAAGAATACCAACAGGCATTAGTTCATAAGGTCTTTAGTAACGGCTAATCATAAACTCATTGTAAAGTCTGGTGGACCACCCTCGTTAACCCAGGGACAAATTACAAGGAAATTAATAACATCAGTTCCCTACTGTTTGATCATGCATTTTGATTTAAACTAGGGCTTTGTTATAACAATAACGCGCGTGGTTTTTAAGAAAGGGTGCATGGTAGATGACTTTCTAGCGCAACAAATTTGCGCAATGTATTTGTATTCATAATAACAATTTCACATATACCGGCTTGCTACTCTCAGTACTCTGGTCAATGACCTTTCTTCATTCGTATGCAAATGTTGGATAGATATACATGTACTGTACATGTTGATTGTTGAACAATAGTGCATGTATCTTAGACTTAAATGTGCATGCGTAAATGTGATGAGTAATTTGATCAATCCAGTAGATGGGGCCAGGTTGGAAAACTATTCGAGCAGAGTTGATACGCTGGTATATACAGGGTTTGGTGAGATCCGGTCTAAAGGATTCAGGGTTTAGAAAGATATTGTAGGTATTTGACTCGGAGTTGATTATAATAATTTGTTTTATGTAAAAAATGTAACTAAATAAATGAAAGGAAACGCTTACGTCTAAAATTTGTAGCGTTTTGGGGGAAAGGGCCGATCGACGACAGTTTGCATGCCGGCAACTGAAGTCGTTTAAATATTCAAATATCATGGGTACTTAGACAGAAGCTTTACCAATGGTACTTTTGGTAGTCGTGAAGTCACGTGTACAAAAGATTGCATTAACTAGTTTAAACACATGATTGCACGCTTGTATACACGCGACAATTCGGCTACCAAAAGTATCATTAACAGAGCTTATGTCTTAATAACCCTGTATAATTATTATAGATTCATGACATTTTTAGTCAGGTAAAATTTTCATGTCAACAGTTTTTTCATAGATATTTAAAATAGCGATCGTTTTATCACTTTCCAATCTAAATCTGAAGAAGAAAAAAACGTGAACCAAACTTCATAAAAAGGTTGTGACAATTAAGAAATTATAGTTATTGCCATGTTTTCGTCATGTTTACGTCATGTTTACACTTGTACATCGTTCGTCAAAATTAATTACATTAATGTTGAATCATGCAGGCTATGTATGTAGTTATAGATAACACAATCTCGTACATGATAACATGCAGAATTCGGCACAAAAACTGGCATCCGTTTTAATATCTCTATTAAGGATTTCATTTCTAAAGCTGTTTTTTTTTTTTTTTTTTTTTTTTTTTTCAGGAGCCCAAAACAGCGTGGTTTGCATCAAGACCGTTGGTTTAACGGCTATCATATGTGTTTTTGTGTTGATCCTCATATTAGCGATGTCCATCAGTTTAATGTTATGCGCTCGATTACGGCGCATGCAAGTGCTTCACGAAAACCTGGGAATTCCCGACAAATACAATAGCAAAAACATGTTTTCAACCATGAATGTGCACAGGACACACTAACCACACGGCTATTTATTTCGAATTCAGTCGGTCAAAGCTTCTAAAAAACAGATGCGATTTTGTTTTCACGATTCACTTCTTGACCAAAAATATCACATCGAGAAGTAACCAGGTCATGCGGAAAAATCAGGAGCCAGAGAAGACATTTTCAAATCAAGAAAGTTGGATGTTTGAGAGACAGTGCAAGGAACGATGTCCCTCGGAATCAGGGCTCTCACATAATGGCGAACTTCCACCTTGTCATCATCATCATCCATCAATTCATTTTATTATGTTACTTCTTATTGGTATTGTGAATTCATTTTCCTTTTATTGGGCCTGGTGTTTGCGTGGATTTTAACGGTGAAAATTATAACGATTGCAATGTTCTTATACCAAAGATTTGTTCAAACACAAATATCGTTTGATAAGGATAAATTTGGAGAAAACGACATCGATAAACAAGCCACAGATTTGCTGCAGCTGATGTTATGAGCACGAAAAGAAGGGGGATAGTTTAACTTATTTTTAATTTAAAATGAGAATTAAATAGCTGAATTTGTTTTATTGCCTCGCCATGGCTTTACCTATCGGAGAATTAAGACAAATCATAATAATATATAAAATCATAGGGTCGTTCAAGGGTCGTTCGTTAATGACGTTAACACAATAGAAAGATTGTATTACCTTCTAGGCTTTCGTCTTTTTTGCCCCTTAGAGGGTAGGTCATTTAAAAAATATAGTTCAAGTTAGAAAAATAGTATCGGTCGAGTATAGTGGCAAAATACAATGAATCTCTTGTTTTACAATTTAGTCTTTAGCTTAACGTTTAAAAAACGTGACATTGCGTTTGATCAATAAATCAAATCATCATCATCAATCTTATATTTAACATGTATGCCAAAATTCTCTGTAATGACGTCATTTATGAACGGTCAGTAAAGCTTAGGAAATTCTAAACTGGTGAACTAACATTTTTACACGAAGAAGCCCTACTTTAGTTATCTACAAGAAATGCGTGGCCTTTACTGTCACCTTAAACCATGAGTTTAAGGTGAGTGGACAGCCAATGCGTGCCATTTAAAACGGCCATGCGTTTTCTTCCTGCAGACTCGGATCCGATTAAAATCCATATTATGCGCTTCCATATAGTTAAGGTATAAATTGGCTATTCATTTTTCATCATCATTGAATGCATCACATCAATACTAATAAAACGTTAATTGATTTTATAGCCCAGTCTTTTAACTCTTGCCATGCTTGACCCAATTTAATGAATTCTTTGCAAAGTATGTTCTTGATTGACGACATGGGTTAAATTGCATGGAAGCCCCTGCGACGGTTTTCTGTTACCAAAATCAATAATATATGTAGATATTTGTCAAAACAATGCATATCGTTACCAAGGCTATGATGACGTCATGATAGGGTAGCCTAGTATATTACATAAGAATGGCTCGATCGGTTGAAAGTCATTAGCTTGAAACCATATATTTAATCGTTGGAAACAAGGGATTGGGCAAGGGTTGGATGTCGTCGTGTTTTTGGGTTACACGATGCAGGATTTTTATAAGAGGATTTTTATTGACATTGCGGTTATGGAAGATCATTCATTATCGTATTCTTTTTCCTACAGGCGACAGAATTTTTATAATTAATACGTCATTGTAAACATTGTTTTTATGAAACCTGCAAATAAAGAGAGGTCAAGTTTGTGCCATTAATCCTTCGGTGGTCTCCATCTTTTATTCTGCAACGTTTGTCCTACGATTGGAATGATATTTAATCATGAAATTGAGATAATCTAAAAGACAGTACTTTCACTTCATAAAGTTATCTTATCTAATTCTAATATATGAAGGAGGCAAATCAGGTTATCGTTAATTGCACGTTTAATCATCATACGCCGAACGTTGAGTGCCATTTATCCTATAGTTAATTAAGCGGACATTAAATGCTACATCCATGCTACATACATGTATGAACGACTTTAATTCATGTTAAAGTGAACAGTACCCATTTTAAAATCGTTTAAGGTAACCTGTCATTAGCGATAATTTGGATGTACGTGTTCAGTATACTGTGCATGCACTAAGGCTATTTATTTGATTAGTTAAGCACATTAAATCTAGCATTATCATACTGTCATTACTGACATATCATGACGTTCCGCTTGCCCGCACAGGTTTTAAAAGAATAACATTAAATTGTTACAGCATTCGCTCATTTGAAGGACACATGTCGTAAACATCGTCAACGCCCTGCTCAGAAGAGATAATAAAATGACACATGCATCGATGTACGCAAGTAGTCATGGAATTGATGTCGCCATAGTCACAAATGCAAGAGTAAATATACATGTAGTGGCACTTCGTATCATCATCACGTGAATGCGCACGGTCTAAAATGAATATGTTTGCTCATATCAAAGAGAACGTGCGTGTCAACTTTTTTATATTATGACAGATCTGTATTAATTTATGTGACAAAATAATGCGATGGAGGAATCCAAATTGGCTAACGTCACATTTTGTCATTGATGTACATGTACATCATCTTTTGTGAGTGAGTTGAGGGTCAGCTTTTATAGGCTACTGAACATGTATTATTTTTACACTAGACAGAAATGTTAATTTTTTAAATGCGCATATTAGGCTATCCTTTATAAGTTGCAAATATAAATGGAAAGCGTGTGTATTTAGCAACGCATATCACTGGATAACTATAACTACATGTGTAAGTTTACAATTTTATAAGTTTAAAGTTTGCTATAATTAAACCATTTCTCAGTCTCCATTTAATTCAACGAAACTTGAAAAAGTGTCCCTTAACTTTTAGTTATTATTGATCATTTACTATTCCCTTTAGTTATAAACCAGAGGAACCGGCACAATTTCCAATGATCCAGCTTAATATCTGCGCACATGTGCGAGCCAGAACACTTAAATTTCGTCGCACCCTGTAAAGAGTTCTTAAGTTGAACACTAGGTGTCACTACACGCTTAGCGTGCATAGAAGCGTGCAACTCAAGCACACAAGTAGGCCACAAAGGATTCATTCTCGCGAACGAGGTAGGTTTTGGTTTCTTTAATTTGGATTTCAACGCTAGCATTAAATTATTCACCTTTTAAAATATTGCATCCATTATCTTATCTCAGTGTCCAAATGTCTGCATGCTTGATACTAAACATATTGCTAAACACTTCGGCGGATATGGAATCGGTGCTTCGGCTGTACGTGATGCGCTTTCTAGAACACAATGGCTGCCGATGTTTAGATCAAGAGCCGATCATTCACCGCGACGTACGGTGGTATTTGAGTAGTGTTTTTTAAAATGTACGATAAATTGAACTTTAAAATGCCATAAACCTAAAAGAACGTTTAAAATGCCATAAAACTATTCATCGTAGCAGTTCTTTCTCAAGTTTGGTTTTAAATATTTTTTGTAGAACGTATGAGCGTGACGTCACGGTAATTTCCATGAGAGTTGGAGCATGCGTGATGAAAGAAATTAACCCATATTTAAATTGTGTAGTGTTGAGCGAGCCACATAAACCACATTTTTAATTTCATAAAATTCCAGATTCTCAGACAACGTGATCGACATGAACACATTTATGCAAATTCGCTCACATCCGCATCATTAATCAGATCTCGCTGCCATGGCAATGCACATGCCATATGAATACTGACATTATAACTGAATAAACAGTTTAACCTTTAGGAATTACCATGTTCTCCCGAAAATTCACCTATCCGGAAAATAAGCCCAGCTAGCCTAATTTTTCAAGATTTTTGTAATATAAGCCCTACTCCAAAAATAAGCTCCAGTTGGGTTTTCTATATGTTAAGCGGGCCTTTTGCCAAGAGGTAACCGCTTACCGAGATACTGTATGTGCGGATGAACTCGACACTTGTTGTTGAATGACCAACAATTTTGCACTCCTGTGAAATAAAGAAACGTTTTCTGAATTTTGGTGCCTGCAATTTCTCATCGGAAACAGTTGAACATTCTACAAATCTGTACTATGAACAGTTGAAAATTTTTCAAATTTGTGCTAGAAAAGGTTGGAAGTCTTGCAAATTTTTATTATGAAAAGCTTAAATATTTTTCAAATTTGTGCTTGGAAAAACGTATAAAATGTTGCAAATTTCTTCTCAGAAACTGTTGAAAATTTGAAAATTTTTTCCTCGAAAACAGTTGAGAATTGTGAATATTTGTAATAGGAAAATTCTAATAATGGGCCCTGAGCTAACCACGTAAAAGCATTGATTTGGAATTGTGACAACATTAATACGTTGAGTTTCTCTGATTTTTTCAAAATAAGTAACCGAGTAAGGTGGCTTAGAGGTTAGCATCCTCATCTTGCATTCGGTAGACCCAGGTATGATTTCTGTGTCGGCTATCTTTGATTGTGGTTTTACATGGTTTCCCAGAATTCCTCCAGGCGAATGCTAAGATAGTTCTTATGTTATATCGGTCATAACCGTCTTGCCATCCCATCCCATCCTCGTCTTAGAAGTCCTGGTAATCACGGGAAGATTAATTAAATTGTGATGTTGGGGTCCATCATGACCAGACTGCTTAATCTGACTTAAATTGTATTCGCAAGCGCCAGCGCTCGACCTGCTGCCTTGCGGTCATATCTGGCAACTATAGCGCTACGCTTCGTATTATTTGATAAATATGATAAATTTTTATAAATTTCG
>JAQGBX010001726.1:0-23380 GCA_034698745.1 Megaphyllum sjaelandicum | reverse complement strand
GTAAACCATTTTTTAGAGCTCAAATAGCTGGTTTAACTTAAGTTTGAGGTTTGAACCTCGTTGGTTACTGCTACCGTTAGTGGGAATAGAATGAAACACTATAGTTGTTCTAGAGGTTACTTTCTGACACAAAAAGTACTACACAGAATTTGTTTCTTGCACAACATTATTAATATACCGGTCATTTCATTTATCATGATCTGTCCAACATCTTTTAAAATAAACAGTAAATCGGAAAAGTTATCAGAACATAAGATTAATATTATCAACTCGCTTTTCAAATTATGCAAATTAATTAGCAACCCCCATTTTTTGTGTGCAGATTAGATCATGAATCTGAGCTTAGAACACAAAGTTTTGTCTAAAACTTTTTTTCACATCATCTGAGATGTCGCTGTAATCGATGTAAATGTACAAATGGTGAGAATTTTTTTTTGGTTCCATTAGTAGGATTTTTATTTAATAATTATGTTTTCACCTGTTGAATACAAACTATATCGTGCAGTAAACTTATATAACTGGGACGGTAGCGTAAATAACGAACTTTTTCAGGTAAGTAAAACACGATTTAAAAGAACATTTTGACGATAGTATTAGTTGGAATATTTTTCGATTGTATTTTTACTATATATAACGAAGTGAAACAACTAGGAATTGAAAATTTCACATTTTCTTTCGAGTTAATTTCAAAATAATTAAAAAAAACCTAGATTTTCTTTTCAAAAAGCGCCATCTAATGCAAAAAAAATATTTAGTTGATGAAATTAACGAGTGGGACTTAAAAAAATGCATCATTATAAAATTTTATAATTTCTTTTCGTTATCAACAGAAAAAATATATTAAAAATACTTAATTTTATGCCTAAATATACACGTATTCCCAGCACTTGGTAATATGTAACATCATACATGACGCCATGCATGCATTCATCAGCAATATACCTAATCCATTTAGTTCTTCAAAAACTAGCGACAAATTATAGTCGTTAACCTTTAATGAAAAACGGCAAATATTTTTAGTCACGTGATTTAACTTTGCATGGTGCAATTGACATTAACATGGTTCACACCAAAACCGATTCTCATCCGGGTTCTTTAGATTCACAATCGTTATTGGTGCGAGCCGGGTGGTGCAAATGTGTGCAAAATTCCCTGTTCCAGAAAGTACTAGACTGTACACTTGCACAGCTGATGGCGCCCTCTGGCGCCGACCATTTTATTTAAATAACTAGCGTTTTAAATTTCAGAACTTAGGGACGATAACATCACTGATGATATGAAAAGCGTTCTTCGCATTAAACAAGTTCATGGAATGCACGCCTGGTAAAAATGATTTCTTTATATAATAATAATACAGTTTATTCAGCAATGAAAAGGAATGGATAGATTTTAAAGGGATGCATCATTGATTAATCAACGGTAGATCGAAGAAAGAGTCCACTTCAATCGCTATAATGATTGACTGTCAATTATTGGTGTACATGTGTAACTTAATAAATATTTATCTAAAAATTTAAATAAAATATCGATTTAAATAAAAATTCTTAGTTGTAATTACAACTTTAAGAGTTGTTAATTTTACGCTTTTTTAATGTTAAATTAATTTTTTTTAAAAAATGAATTCATAAAGCGCCATCGAATCAATTCTTGCATCGGGTAAAAATATATTCTTAATTGATTAGTAATGCTTAGCTGGGAAATAAAAAAAAATAAGAAATTCACAATACCTTGTAACACCTTCGTAATCTGCCTAAATTTTTTATTTAAAATATTTGATGTTATTTATATGCCCAAACTATCTTCAGAAAAGACTCGTGAGAGGGGATCATTGGTAGACCCTAGTGATAACTTGTTGTATTTTAAGCTACCAGAGGCTGTAATGTGCGGCCCTAAATTTAACCTGATTCGGATCAGGTTGAATCAAGTGAATATCCAGCAAAAAAGAGGCTATCAAGCAGAATTCGCAGTCTATCCAGGCTTCCAGGAACGGCCTTCCGCGATTCTGCGAAAACAGACATGATAATTTTGAAGAACTGTTTACAGTTTTTCACCGGAAATTGAATTTCAACGCGTTAATAAAATTTGTTTCTTATACCATCTGTTTCCAATTAGTCGTTTTCATGCTCTTTTTACCAGTCAATGCAGCAAAATATATTGAGAAGGATCTAAAATGTTTATTTCTGGTAAGTATTTTGATTTTTAATTGACCAAGCCTTAATCTTCATTTTAAATATGTAACCTTACCTGCAAAAATGCATGACATGAACGATCACCTGATTCGTAAAATATCATTCTGATCTCATTAACCATATTTTAAAGACTTGAAAGACTGTGCACGTAGGACTCAACTATAACCAGGACCTTTACCATAAATCATATCGTTCAAATAATCAGAATTTCCTAACAAACACCTTAATTATGCGTTAACCACGTAACCCTAAATCTACTTAAAAGCAGTTAATATTTGTGAAACAAAAGCATCATGATGAACACAACTTTTAAGCGTACGTTTAAGTATACTGGCAAGACAAAATATCCATTCAAGGTGCGCATGTTTGTTACATGCATCACCAATCACGTGCTTAACTCGCGATATGTACATTTTCTTAAATGTAACGCTACTGCAGTGCTGCTTGTTCCAAAAAACCTCACCGTTCCAACACATGACTCTACAGCATGTTGACAATGCAAAGAACTTGACCAACTCTCATAATTGATATACCAATTTGAGGATAATCTTAAATTTTAGAAAGTACTTCAAAAATAAAATCTGTGTCCTTTCTAAATGCTGGAATTGTACTTGATTATCCCATTTATCACAGTAACCACTCAGACAATCCCCACACGAATAAGTCTAACTGCATGTATACGAATTATACATAATCAAACCATCAACCATTTTTTTCCGAACCTTTCTCGAAGATGCTAAAATGATCGCCATTTTGATAGCCATCATGATGACATTCCAATTTCACAGCGTGCAAACCCGGATTTTCTCCAAATGTGAATTTTTGGCAGAGCTCAAAAAGCAAAACATCGCAAAAGAAAAGCTAACCACGTGTAAGTGCAAGCATGCAGGCTCAGGGTCATTATGGGTAATAATATTTCGCTGCTGAATTTGAGAAAATTGTTCACAAAATTCTTCAGTGGCCTTCGTAAAGTAAGAAAGGATTAATACAAACAAAAATCTGAAAACATGTCTTATAAGTTGCAAGGTCTAAAAGTTGGATTTAGAATAAAACAACCAAAATTTTTTAAAACATGTTTCTGACCGAATGTTTAATTGCAAAAGTGGTGTCACTTTTCCGGAAAACTAACTTGTCATCTAGGTCCAGCTGTTTAAATTTTTTTGAAATTTAATTAATTTTTCAAATATTTGTTCCAAAGTTTTTATTGCATAACATTTTTCGGAAATTTTCACCTAGACATGTGTATCGCTGACATGATGAGCAATTATAACACAAAATCCCTCGGACGAAGTGTAGACTGCGCAAGTGTGGGAATTTTTCAGGTAAGCGCAATTCATTGAGAAAATTCGATTAATAAAAGTTGCATGCATATTAGCGAGAAAGACTTATAGTCTTATAGACTTAAGACTAACTAACTAACATGTATTGTTTAAATTATACGATTGTTTTAATGACAGAGACTATTTATGCACCCTGTATGTGATGAAATACATTTGCGGAACAATAATACTTAATGAACTAAAACATCAGTTATTGAGGAACGATTAACAGCAGTTATTTATTAAATTTCTAGATAAACGATCGTTACTGGTGTTCGTCAACCGGAAGCAAAAACTACTGTGAAGTACCATGTTATCGTGAGCCTAGTGTTTATTACCGTCACATGCCTAATTTAACAGAAAATAGTAAAATTGTCCAAAAGTGAAAGAAACGGTCGGTTCACTAACTGTTCCGCGCCCATTTCCTTTTTTCAAAATTATTTTAATTTGGTCCTGACCCTAACTACTGCAAGCGCATAAGTTGTAATGCACCTGGCCAAACACCGAATTAGTCATATAGACCAGTGAACAATTCACCTGTTAAACTCGGTAACGTATAGTCAAAAATGAACGAAGAATGAATTTTCCATGATAAAAAATAACAATCAAAAGGGACAATATTACTCGAAGCCGTAAACTCCGACGTCAGAAATTCGTATTCGAGTACATGTAACTGAAAATGATCGCCAGTGCTATAGGTTTGCGCATTCAGGCCATATTTTCTAAAAAATTGCTGATTTCCCCTCAATACCTTCGTCAATACATGTAGTGTTATTCTTTCCAACTAATTTATTTTAAATTATGAAATGTATTCCTACTTTTTGTTAACAACTGTAACAGTGAGCCATCTTGTCGTTCTAAATGAAATAAGAATACATTAAAAACTGATGCTACTTATACTGTGCACGCGACCTGCGATGCGATACTCATCGATATGATCGATATTTAACGCGTGTTGCTATTCATCTACTGCCGTTCATCGCTGCTAGCGCTCATGCGAAAAGTCACCTCAAAAAAAGGGTCGACTGCACATACTGGTATTCTGTATACTGTGCTGAGTAACTCGATACGAGAAAACACGTAAGATTGAACGAATTTTAGAACACAAGCATGTGCTAGAGTATTTATACACTTCATGTTTACACTCGTAGATTTACTAGACGACAACGTTTCTGACGATATTCGATGCGCCCAATTGATAGAGATAAGGGAGGGATTTAAAGCATGGGATTGGTAAGTTTGGAAAAACATAACAGCAAACATCCCAAGCATTCATTTTTAAAGTACATGTACTGGAAAGTTGTTCGCCAACAAATCATCGCCAGCAAAATGATGCCTCAATCATTTATTCGCTATTGCAAAGATAACTTGTTTGGTCTGTGAAAAATATCGTTGCTAAATAAGATGGACTTTGATTATATAGGCAACTCGGGGAAAAACCCGGCCTTGTCCGGGATAGACAAGGCCGGGATGGAGCTATATGATCGGGATATATACATGTGCTGTAATAGTAGAAAAACCAGACCCTTCCCGGAGGGAAATGTCCGACAGGATGATTTATGACACTTGGACTTCCCCACGTATTTAACGTCCTCAGCGCGGTGCTGAGTCATCAGGGGCGATTCGAAACGGGAGACTTCGAAATGCGCGTCTCCTTTTCGCGCTAGACGAAAGCGTCCTTTTCGAATGGCCCCATACGGCCACCCAGCCACACCAACCAGTCACAGAAACAAGATGGAGGCGTTTTGCCTTTTATATATACACTGTAAAGATGATTTATGTTAATATTATGTTAATGATATGTTTAAATTGTTAATAACATGTTTAAATGTGTTAATAATAAGCTATTATTCGATTTTTTTACGTAACTAATCGGGGGCAATGATTTGTTGGTGAACAAATGTTGGGGAACATATCATGGCGAACAAATCGTCGGACACCTAATTTTTAATAAATTAAAACCTTTAATTTAATTTCAAAAAGTGTAGAATTGTCAATTACTAATTATTATTTTTTTCAATATAAAAGCAGTATTTATCGAAGTTATTTAATTTTATATACCTTTTTTTAAAAAAATAAAAATAATTACCAATAAAGGTATGCTTTTAAAGGTGACAAAAATATGGAAAAAATATGCAACCTTATAAACAAGTAAATGTTTTGCAGGGCGTTAAAGAAATGTGAGAAGAAGGACTTAAGTATTTACACTAGCGGATGCTGACCTCAAGTTCAGTTCTACATAGTTAAACGAAACAGTCATCGGGGCATGTTTCCAAATGTTTCACAATGTACGTTCCATGGATTCCATTAGCATAGCATTTTTATTTAATAATTATGTGTTTATATGATGAATACAAACTATATTCTTCCTTATATTTTATTTTGATCAAGCAAACATTGTAATAAATGGATATTGTTTTAACATGTTAAACTTTCTTCCCCCCCCCCCATCCCTCCTCAATAAATTGGGACAAGGTACCTTGCGCATGAATAATTTCCTCTTTCAAATGTAGTTACACTTTTATTTGGAGCATTTATTCTTATGATGCTAATTTTATGTGCTTACCTGATAATACAAACTGTAGATCTTCTTTTGATTTATGTAATAAAACGTTTTCTTTTAAAATGTCAAAATTCCTTCAAAATTCCTATACCCCCTCAAAAAGGGGGTGAGGCAATTGCTACGTGGTTAGATTTAAATACTTCTTTCAAATTCAATTAAAAATTTATTTGGAACATTTAATGCATGAGTCAAATGCATTAAAATGCATTCAAATGCATTTAAACAGTTTCATCGATTATAGCGACATCTAAGATGATGCGAAAAAAATGTTGTAGACAAAACTTCTATGTTCCAAAATAATTTAAAAAAAAAAAAAGTAAACTGAAACATTTCTGGTTCCAAGCATTTCGTATCCGCAAATAGGAAATACTCAACTTGTATTAAAATCTCGTACGAGCGCAGCAACCCGAGACAACATTTTCCAGGAGTTCTTTTTTCTATGCTGCTAATTCGTAATAAACTCTTTACTTCGCTATAAATTAAGCCTAGATTCATTTCCGGTCGACAGACTTTTGTTTCTGGTTAGATTTGCTCGAGCTTGACTTCACACGTGAAACCTGAATCAGTGAGGAAATGATGCGTTTTAGCCCCCGTTTTGTTGTTCTTCTCTTTTTTGGGGGGGATGGGGGAAGAATAGCACGAGGAAGGGCTCCAGGGGGGGGGGTGTAAGAGAGGGGGGTAAAGGCACTAATCATGGCAGAAGAAGGCCTCACAATTGCGCTTTTGCTCGAACGAGAGTCCATTAAGAATACGCCCCAGTGCGTCAAGCAACTATGCGACGATAGTTGCGCTTCCCAGAAATCTTCGTTGCGAAGGGTGGGATAAAGTGAGATCGCAACATCAGGCGAGGGGCATCCAAAATTAGCACTTCAACAGATGGCCATACCATAGTAAAATTATAGAAAACTATTTTGCTTTTAAGTGGGTCTATCAGTGATTCGTTGGTTGCGAGAATTCTTCGAAGATGCTGTAGTGTTAAGCATAAAATTGAATGTTTTCAATAAAAGTTTGAATTTATGGATATTAAGGTAAATACAGTAAAACCTAGAAAAGTGACCACCTGTTTATGTTGACCACTTTTTATTGTGTTGTTTTTTCTAGTGTACATTTCCTTCATAAAAATCTCTGTATGGTGACCAGTGACCACCAGTCGATTGTGTACAGTGACCAGTGTACGTGTGTTGTCTTTTTGCAATTTTTACATTGCGAATGTACCTTAAAAAGTGACCAGATAACAGATGAGTCACGTTACATCTTTCTTTAGCCCTTAGACATGATGATTCTGTACTTTTTTGGTTTTAAGGTTTTTTTTACTACGTGTAGTGCAGTGCACATGTTCATAATTTAAATTTAATAAAAGGCATTATTTGTATTGTGACCACCTGTGTACAGTGACCAACATAGCATTTTTTTTGGTGGTCACTCTTAACAGGTTTTATTGTAACTAGGAAATGTCAATTTCATATTCACCGATTTCCTACGCATTGAAAAGCGCCATCCAGGGATCAATAAGTGCAACACCGGATAAAAAATGTTTTAATTCATTTACGAGTTGATGTGTTGGCCATTTTTTTAAAAAAATGTGAAATTCCCAATTATTTACCTTTGTTAACTGTGGGAAAACATATTGAAAATAAATCATTTTATGCCCAAAACTATTACATATCTTTGCCCAAATTCCCACAGATAACGTATAGATGATAAACCCACTTAAAACAAAAATTCATGCACATGTATGTATCTGGGTAATCAAACAGCAGGCATATAAATCGTACTTTGGTAGCCTAAACTTACATATGCAAAAAAATTGTATTCGTTGGTTTTAAAAACAACGTTAACCTGGAGTGGCATTTTGTATACCAATTATCACGATTGAAACAGTACGATTCGTAAACCTTATGCCTGAGTACCTCTAACATACTTTTTAATGAAGCGGTTATGTGGTTACGGAGCGTTTAACGGTTGGCAACCACGCACGACTCTCGTGTTATAAGTGATTGCCTACCCCGGGGACCATGAGTTACCTGGAGCTCAAATTGCTCGTTGCATTCCACAAACTCTGAGACTTTACAAACCGTCCTCGCATTCATCAGGTCTGAAAACAGCCGAAATCCACCCCCTTAAAAAAGACGCTTGCCAAAAGAAGCGGGAGTTGGTTTGAAGCCCCATTAAGTGCGAACGCTTCGGGTTCAGCCCAGCGTTAACGCGGCCCATTTATTTCAGAGTAAAACCCTCTAACAGCCCATTATAAGCCTACTTCGAGGTGGATATAGATTACCCTCGTACACAGTGTCACCTTTTATGTACTTCCCCTCATCCCGTCGGACACCCACTCAAATCTCGCTGAAAAAATCCTGGCAGCCAGTTCAATAATGCAGGAGTCTGCCGCGAGGGGCGACGGCAGCGCCCCCCAAGATTTACAGTCGCTTCCGGTAAGGGATCAACGGCTGGATTTGCGCCATGCTCACGCTCCCACATTAAACGCCACGAATGTGGGAGAATGGCGGCGCTTCGGCCTCGGATGCTTCAACGCTCCACAATTAGGCACAGATGGCGCCATAAATTACGCCAAAGTGGATTTGCGCCGCTTAAACACTGCGCTGACTGATTTTCGTAGAGCTACTAAGCTCTTCCATGGAGAGATGTGCCAATAAACAGCAGCAATAAACTTCATACAAAGATGTGGTCATTTCCAAAATTCGGTTTGAAGTCAGTCTTAAACCTCATACACGCAATGCTACAATGATAATTCTTTCGTTGTAAGGAAAGACATTACAAATTAGATTTATTTTCCTCGTGAAGCATGACTTTTCACCTTCAACTTCCCACTTTATTATACATTATCTCGAATTTTGTATTTTTATCCAAGTTTACCATTAAAAAGCCACGAAAGCACAAAATTTTATAGAAATTCAAAATTAATATCCGCAGGTAGATGAATAGTAGTACACAGGGAAAAATCAATTTAAGTTACAATCTCTACAGAAGTTATCTTACAAAAGTTATTATAATTCCTTAAAAATTTTCTATCACATTTAATTTTCCCTATAGTTAATGGATATAGAAATTGGCAATTTAAAATCTTCAAATTCCCCCACGCGTTCATTTAGGTTCATGAAACGCCCTCTATGGCGACAAATACAAGCAACGGTTAAAATGATTTTTTTTTATTATTTCGCGCTTGGAAAATTTAAAAATGTCCATAAAAAAGCAACAACTACGTAATTTTGTTCCTAAAACCATCTTTCAGAGTTTCTAAAAGAAAATGGACCACTAGTTTACTCTATTAAGCTCTAAGTGACTAAAGCTGTTGTTATCCAGGTCAATCAAAGACAGATTTTAAGATTCCAGACCAGAATCTTCATGAGTCATCACGAATTACTCAAATTAACTGCAAGGTCTACAGTGACAGGCACTCGCTTAATTTCCAATAAAACTTGTTGTAAACGTCACGCTCTAATTATGTTTTTATACAAAAAGCAGCTCAACAAACTGCTGCGGCGACCAGTGAAAACCGAAATCAAAACCATCTGCGGTCATTTTTGACGTCGAAAGGGGGCCAGGGGGAGCTAGTTGTAACGTAGCAATTCATTTCCATCACTGAAGTTCCCCTTCAGAAGCCATTAGCAAGCCTTTGCGTTTGTTGTCACCTTACGTAACACCCCCCGCCTCGTGACCTCGTCGCCCGTCTCACGTGTCACAGCCACTCGAAAACGCCAGCTTGCCATTGGTCAGCGTGGACAACGTGTGGGAACGTCAAGGTGCGCGGCCTGCTGCTGATTTGGCGCAATTCCTTAATTATTCATGCGAACCTATTTCGCAAAAGCCGATAATTTTCCTCGCAACTCTCACGATAAATCACTCCCGAAGAAAGCTTTTTGCGCCTCGTCGCACACAGGGTTTGTGGACACCTCAAAACCGCCGCGAAGGAGGAGGGGCCAAAGATCCGAACCCAAACATGGTTTTTGGATAACTTGGCCATCATTGCGACATTGGGAATGGAAGAATAAGAACTTTGGATCGAGATTGGATAAAATTTATCGTAAAGAAAATTAAGGCGAGCTACATATTCAAAAGTAATGTATTTTTACATTGATAATCAGAATAGAATGTTAATAGAGGGTACTCGTGCAGACGCGTAATTTGGCAATTGTGAAATAAGTAGTGAAAAAGAATTGCATTCATTGGGTGTGACCACAAAGCATGCTTACTTTCGACAAGCTTCTTTCAACTTCTTTCGTGCTTGTTTTCAGCATCTTGTTTCCAGCTTTGGGGAGCACAATGAACGTTGAAACGCTGATATCAGCGTTTTGCACACGTGACTTTATGGCTGACAACGTAGGATTAGTAAAGCTTCTTGAATCTTGAGTACCTCTAACAATTTCATTGGCCAACCTTTGTTTTTAAATGTATTTTTTTTTAAAAGGAGAATTTTAAAATTTTGCAATAAGGTTTAATGTTTAACATCTGACCCAAAATTTCTTAAAAGGGAAAGTAAGACAAGGTACATATTATTTGGAATACATTTTCAAACACAAAATCAAAATGAAATGTTAATATATACGGGTACTCTGACAGAATCACGTGTGCAAAATGATTGCATATATTGGTAACCTAGCTTGGTTATAGATTTTAAACCAATTAACGTGTCGAATTTGCGCATGTGACTTCATGACTACCAAAAGTACGATTCGTAAAGCTTCTGGATACCGCTAACTTTTTATTGGTTAACCATTGTTTTCAAAGCTATTTATTTTTAAAATAACAAGGAAAATTTTAGAAAAAATAAAGCTACACATAGACGAGTCGTACTAAAGTTAAAAAATAATCGTTGTTATAATCCTCGATAATGGTTTTATAATTTTATCGCATTGTTGATAAAGGTTTGTAGATGGCCTTAAATCCAATTTGAATCGACGACAACGATTCATCTAAATTCCGCGCAACCACAAAACTCAAACAAGCCCATGCATTTTCGGAAACTTTTAAAACGGTCCCCAAAAACACAAAGGAAAAGGGGTGACCAGTGAGGAACCTCGTCAATCAATGAACACATGTACCTGTTCCACGCGAATAATTAATGAGCAGTTATGCTGTCGAATATTAATTATGTGAAGCCACAAATGCACTCGCGTTAAAAGGCGATATCATGAATATTTGACGAGTGAAATGCCCAACTATTTCATGTGCGAACGCATTCAAAAATGCAAAAATAATTGAACGTCCGATAGGCCTGCATGATAAAAGGCAGCGTTGGAATCAAAATTAACAGCAGATTGGAATTATTCATTACAGAAAATATTCGTTGGGCGGTTAATGATTTTTACAGCCCTCGTATATGCTCCGTTATATCCGCTGATTTAAAAACTAATAATTTTTAACTAAAATCTAAATTTTAATTTTAAATAAATTTAAAAATTAAAAACACGAATTTACAATGAACAGTTTGTGCATGGGATTTCAAAAAACTCATTTGACCAACGATTAATTTTCATAAAATATTTTTCATGAATATTTCATAAAAGTAAAGCCGTTATGAAAGTTTCTCTCAGGCTTTTTATGGAAGATGCAATAACACATTTTGCCTGAAACCTACTTGGGTTCCAAACAAAAAGTTTTTAAACAAATTACATATTCTGTTGTTGTTGCTAATTGCAAACGTACCGTAGGTAAGAAACTAGGATTTGGGAATATCACATTATCGAATTTTCCAAGCATTACGTAATTATAAATTAATCGCTATTTTAAAACTAATTATTGCAATCCGAAGTGTCTTCACGACTGATATAGTACGATTCGTAAAGCTTTCGCCCGAGTTCCGCTCTTAAAACTACTGTAAACTGTCAGTTTACACGCATCGTATTAAAAAAAACTTTTCAATGTTAGATAAAAGCTGAACGGGGCCAAAGTTTAACTTAACTTCGTAAGTACGGAGACCTGTGTTTGTAACTTGAGGATGTGATCATAAAAGCGTTCGATCATGGCATCTTCCTATATTTATAGTGTTCGTAAGTTAATTGTTCGCTAAGCCGAGGTAGACTGATTTGCCAATTTAAATCAAGTACCGTAAGAACGCTCCATCTAGCGATCAAGACAGGTACTTTTGCCGTTCTTCGCCAACAGAGGGCGCAGATTCCGTGGAGGGTTCTGCCCACCAATCTCGAGCAAATTATCCCAATCGTTAGCGTCACATACAAATTTTCGCCAAATCGGTTTTTCGAGGTAAACGTGCAGAAATCAATCAATGTTTGGGATGCACGCCAAGGACTGAAATCCCGCCAATTGCAACATATATCGAACGCCAAGTTGCACGGGGATGATGTTATTGGCAAAGAAAAAGCACGAAAACTGGTGTTTTGTGTCAACACATTTGCGGTGCAGCACGCGACGTTCGCTCCATAAAAGCTTGCGATTTCGCCCGATTCCCTAGAGGAACAAACAAGCGACGAATGGATTTGCGAACGACAAATCCAGGTTGCGCTCACGAACACGCGAGCCTGTTTAAGGACGATTTCGTAAAAAAACGCTTTTCCCAGAAGACCTTAATGGATTCGCACGTCGTCACCACGTGTCGATAATCAGGGTTGAAAACCTGGCCTCACTCACGATGGCCATCCCCGAAGATTCGAGCAAGGGTCGTCCGGCCAAAATGGCCCTCTTCCAACAAGGGACGGGTTATTTATGGACAACCCTTCTCACAACGCTGTCAGGAACTGTGTGCATGGTTCGACTAGCTACAGATGGGCGTGACGCACAAACCTTTTCATTTCAAAATGATACAATATGTTGATTCTCGATTCCACCGATTTCAAGAATGCGCTAACTTACAGGGTATATGTAATTACAAAAGAATCATCGATTTTAAAAATAAATATTTTGTAAAGTATTACAGATACGATAGTAAATGAGACATGAAGAGAAAGGGAAAATGTCCAAGTTTTTAATCATATCATCACAAATGTTCAATGTGAGATCCTCGCATCACATGACACTTCTATTCGTATAGTCTAGTTCGGCCCATGCAAGCTGTAGCGTGTCCATACCAATGCTATTCCAGCACTCGAGCACCCAAAACGCTTTCCCTTTGGGCTTTTAAAGTAAAGTTTGCAATAGCGCCTTTTAAAATTGGACTTTTCCCATTTCTTTTTGTGGGTCACTTACTATTGTATCTGTAATACTTACCAAAATATAACTTTTTTAAAACCCGATGATTCTTTTGTAATAACCCTGTACAGTACTTTCAAGCTACGAGAACCTTGATCGTGGACATGTTTACATTTAACACGAGGAATGATCCAGCAAGCGATGTGATGTCATGTGTGATAACACAAACAATTTCTATCTCTTTATTGTTTGATTTAGCTGAAAAGGACGTAAAAAAATTGAAGACAACTGTGCATAACAACCACGTTCGTAGAGATTGCCATACTTCAAGGGGAGGCTGGACCAGAATTTCAGTTAGGGGCCATTCAAAAAGGACGTCCTCAAAATGGTATCAAAATTAGGCTCCCCGTTCTTCTCCCCCCCCCCTTAACTCATTCGAATGTCCGTACGTAATATCTCATTAACAATACAATATGCAAATATTCCTAAATTCGTAACACTTCTGGTCCCAAGCATTTCTGATAAAAAAGTATTCAAAGTAGGATATATGATATATATAGTAAAACCTGTAAAGGGAGACCACAAAAAAAAATGCTATGTTGGTCACTGTACACAGGTGGTCACTAAAATGCCTGAATTAAATTCAAATTATGAACATGTACACTGCACTTATACATGCAGATTGTAATGCACGTAGTGAAAAACCACAAAACCAAAAAAGTACAGAAGCATCATGTTCAAGGGTTCTTTTTTATCTGGTCCCTTTTTAAGGTATATCGGCAATGTAAAAATTGCAAAAAAGACAACAAACACTGGTCACTGTACACAATAGACAGGTGGTCAATGGTGACTATACAGAGAGTTTTTATGAAAGAAATGTACACTAGAAAAACAAAACACTAAAAAGTGGTCAACATAAACAGGTGGTTACTTTACCAGGTTTTACTGCACATCTGTAGGTCATAGCAATTACACGTTCTCCGGAAGACACTCCGAAATGGTCACTTGGTCGATGTAATCTTATACACTCGTGTCTCATTCCCATAAGGGATGGCACATCATACCCTCCGACTTTCAACGCTCATGGTCCCTGTCGACATGCAAACCCTCCCCACCCCTCACCACATCACCCCCACGAAACCAATAAGTCTCATCACGCGGACGACGAGGTTTCACGCGATCCGAATGAATAGCGGTGCGTGCCAGGGGGCGGAGGACCGGACGTGGACAGCGATTTGGGCACGCGAATGCGGCATTCACGAGGAAGCTGGTGAGGAGAATGAAAAAGGGATCTTAGGGGTGGGGATGGAACCGGGATGGGCAGGAGGGCCCAACCCCGAAAAATCCATAATGATAAAAAACGAGTAAACAAAATGACGTTCTTTAGTTTTGGGTACATTGTTAGTATTTTAGGGAGGGGTGGCCCCCTTCGCCTCATCCTATACGCAGATAGGTGCGTGTTTGGGCGCTTTTGCGTGCGCGTGCAGATAAGTGCACGCCATTGGATTGGTGCCTGCGAACGAAGAATCACAAAGAAGTGCGCGGATCCGATAGAAGCGCAAACACGCGAAATCGTTCAAGAATCAGGATTCGTATCAGGAAAAAGCGTCGATAAATCAATGTCGCATGCCTCGAGACGCAGCGCCACGAGGCGGTGACGTCCTGTAATCAACTCGACCGTTATAAGGTCTGGCGTTGAAGCCGGCGATGCTATTTGTTATAAGATGTTTGAACAAAGGTTCCAAAATAAGGTATATTGTTGAGGCTATCTCTGACATATACTAATCGTCTGATCACATATTCCAAAATGATGGCTACAGGGATTTATTACATTCCATTTGCAAACGCATACGCTGAATGTATTTTACACCTTTAGCATTATTAAAAGCATACGTCTCATTGTATTTCGGAATACATCAGTGTTCCAGTCCAGGAATATTTTAAAATGAATCTCCTTTCAATGTGGAGTGTTACGAGACGCAGCGCCACGAAGTGGTGACATCCTGTGCTGAAGTCGACCGTTGTTAAGGCCTGTCATTGAGGATGTCAAGGCTGATCATCAGATTCCACTAAAGTAACATAGGCTACCGTATGTTGTACGCCCCCGTAAACAAAACGTGCATCATGTTGTTGAGGATGTCAAGGTTATCTCCGATATCTGTATTAGAGCTGGTCAGATTCCAAAATGGCGGCTATAAATGGGCTATCAAGGCGTATTGCAAACACCCATGAGGGTGTACTGATGACGTTCATCAGGATGGATTTTAAGATATGATGCGGTTAATCATTGAAATTCATGCATGTGGAAATGAATTTTGCATAAATGGAATTGAGATAAGTTAAGATCGTATATATATACATGTAGCTACAGCATGACTTAATAATGCTTATGGATGCAATCGCCTAGATCTGTCCAGTTTGCATAATCTGCGTGCATGATCCGATCTTAATATATCAACTGCTTAAACTTAATGATTGCGGCCTTAATCAAAAAAGCTGCAGAACTGAAGCTGTGAATCTGAACCATGAGGAAGGCCATCAATCGTCTAGTTCGACAGTGATCAATTAATGGATGAGTTTCATGAACACGGGGACACCCAGCACATTGCGTGGCTTTCTTGTGCTTTCCATGACAATCCTGGAGCTTATGGATTTTCGTTCGTTTCTTTTTTTTGCCAATGTTTTTTATGCGCATTTTAGATGAAGATCTGGGATGTCCTCAATCACGATGAATATTTGATTGGCTGGAGACAACGTGACTGGCACGATTGTTTGTGTTCAGCCATTCACGCACTCCTATTCACTAATCTTGTCCAAATCTCATTGTCTGCTCTGGTTTTCCCACGAAACTCGCTGCTTTTTTGCCTTATTTTGCTTTTCCACACTCGATTATCGGATTCTGATCGACCATCATCGTTCGATTTCTCCGTGCTGCGTTGTGCTGCTTCCGTTTGGCTCTTGTTTGGAAAAGAAATTAGCTGTATGGTGGCAATAACAACAAAACTGCGAAAGCGCTTTAGTTTTCGCATCAAACATTTTTGTGTTTTGAGGAATTACCAATATTTTTTGGTAAAATCAACTATTCGTATTCCATGTAAAAAAAATGTACATCACTTTGGAAAATCATATATCATGTTATACGTGACTATTTCAACGTGCAACATTCATAGCATTAATGTATGTCACTATACTGTGTATGACCATGCATGCACCAACTGCATGGTTATGGTATGTCCATGCATGACTGGTGTCGGATTAACTCGAGTTTTTTCCACATCAGAGTCATTGTTGACCCAAGCCTGCCATGGGTAGAACGTTACATTTCATGGGCGAGAATATAGTTTATTTTTTTTCAAAACGCCACACAAATTTTCCAAAACCCGATTCTAACAAACTAATTTTCTAATTTTTCATGGACGCTATAAAAGGGCGCGACGCCCGGCCCTTGCTGCCTGCAAGAACTAGACGAAAGCCCATGGATACTCCAGCAGCAGATTCCAATCGTGTTTTCGGTTTGTAACAAGCAACGCATCGCCACTCATCTGTCTATCTCTCTCCATTTACCCGGGCTTGGGACAGGCATCAATAGCCAAAAACATAAGGGTATATACGTAACTGGAGAAAAACCTAATCTAAACAAGTAGGAGGACGTGATGGAAAAAGAAAACTGCCATGTCCGATTTAATGTAGGAACTATACCATTTGATCTTTGCTATAGGGGGAGTGTGAGACACCATGAAAAACCACAATCAGGATAGCCGACCCAGGAATCGAACCCGCGTCTACTTAATACAAGAAGAGAATGCCACCACTCAGCCATCTTGCTCGGTTTCTACCTGTATTTACAAAGTTTTTCACCAAACTAAACAATTTTGTTGAAACATTTCAAACGAAACTATAGAATTTTACGGATTATTATCAATGTGACGCATATTTCCCTACAGGTTATTCTGAAGCAAAGACGAGCATCTTTCCAATCTTTTCACCGAACGCACGATTCGGAAATGACGTAGGGCAGTTGCCATTATCCCATCACGCACCAGTACCACGCCCCTTCCGGTATCAGCCTATTCTTTCCGGTTGCCCCTCGTTGGTTTTCCAGGTGAGAACCTAAATAAAATATCGCTTTCCAATTCTAATCGCCATTTTTGGACCAGGAAAGAGAGGGGACATAAAAAGCGAGGGATGGGTGGGTGCCAATTCCTCTTTTATTCGTCCATCCAATCAGTTTTCCAGTTGCAAGCATCGTCTTTTTCCACAACATAAAAAGCAATGTTTGGCTAAAGCAGAATTTGATGCGTTTCGCAGCAGCAGCGTCTTTATGGCGCACTCACGCTTCTCCAATGAGGGGGAGATGAGGCGTTCCGCGCACGGGACAACGGTGTCTGGCCACCCTGCCAAAGAACGGTGAGAATCTCGCAATCTGTGGCCCTCGTTTTTATAGCTTTCCGATGACTGCCTTCAATAAACTTGCGCAAATTGGAATAACATAGACACAGATAATGGAGCGATAATTACAGATCGCATAATGGTGGTGTAACACGAGTGCTGCTGCTGCTGCTTCATCGATTGGTCTTGGGAAGGAGAGCGGCTTCCGGCCTAGCAACGACAACCAACACCTCCGTTCATGGGCAGCGGAAGGGCTATGCACAAAGGACGTTCACGTAGCTTTACCCTAATTTATAGACACCCAATTCCACCACCTTCATGAGATTCAACATTGGAATACTGAGGTACTTTATGTGATAAAAACTACACATCTGATAATTGGGTCCATTTAACAGACGACCATTAACTTACAAATACAATACTTTCCAGAAAACGTTCATCACTTGAATATTCCTATATACACGTCGAATATGGTTTTCCATAGAAATAACGCATATCTATGACCAATAGTTTCTATATATAAACAAAGTGTTTCCTTTAAATTTCTTAAGAATAACGTGGATTGATCTAAATACGATAAAATTATTGTTAAACTTATTATGTTTCCCTCAGTTACCAGCATGTAACTTCACCGAACACTTGCTTAATGGAATTATGAAGAATAAATCTCAACACTATTGAAAAAAAAAATACTGGCCACTGGTAGTATACGGGACAACGTTTCTTCTTAAGCTGAAGTTTCCTTAAAAAAGTAACTTTTGTCCTTTTGGCACATTTTGCTAATGTTTGGTATCCAAAATAATAAAAATTTCAGTATAAATAAATTTTGAGAACATTATCCCTCTGTTTGCCGAGCAAAATTAACTTAAAAATGAAAGTAAGTACGGGTAAACTTTTTTAAATAGCACCTAATGATCACCATGACAGCTCATCACGTATTTCTACGCTCATGACCCTAACGCTATATATATATATATACCATAACGATTGGCAATTTAGGTCAAGAGCTTCATAGTACCCATGTCATAGTATGATCCAAATGTTGGTAAATTCGGATTTTTTCCCCCATAAATAGCAAAAAGGTGAGATGTTAAATGGTTCTTAAGTCGGAGTCTACGTGTGCAGCCTGTTTATCTGAGAAAATTAAAGCATGAAACAAAATTGGGAAAATTAAAGAATAATTACAGAAATTTTCTTTAAAAATCCGGGTGAAAATAGAACGACTAATAGAAGGGGTGCAATAAAATAAGCAGTTTAAAAAAAAAATTCGGACCTTTTTTCAGAAAAAAAAAAAGTGTGCCCAACAAAAAGAGGTGAAGCGGCGCCACCACAGGCAGCAACCAGGCCGCTAATCACAAGCCACTCAGTCAATAAGTTTTTAATTTCTCCCAACAAGTCCGTGTGGGCGGTCCGCTTTCCCTTTTATATCGTTTTAATATCATAACGTTTAGCGGTCAGTAGTTATATAATTAGGCGAAAATCCATAGACCGCTTCCGCGGCGCACGAATAGTCCTAACTATGCAGTGGATGGAATCCTAACAGCTGGCCGGGGCATTTAATGGCGAAATTAGGGGGCATTCATCCAGTTCATTATCGATAAAATTCGGTTTTGCATTTGATACTGAAGCACGGTTGATTTTAGGCTTAGATTGCTGCGCGACAGGCCTAATACGAAATTTGTTAGTGAGAATTCTCAAAATTCTCAGAGAAGGACATCGTTGATAAATGTTAAAAATATCCATCGAAACGAATCAGTAAATACACCCTACCATGCTCCAAAAGATCTCGATTGGTATATTTCGAAAATATTCTGAAAGAATATCCATTGGTTGACGAAATGTATACAGTACTTATAAATACACTCGAAGTGCCATAAATTACTTCATTTTTTTTAAATCGCATCATTGTCAAATTTAAAAACTAATTATAAAGATTAAAAAATCAGAATCAATTCCGAATAATTCTCTAAAATTTCGAAAACATACTCCAAGAAATATCAAAGATAAACCTTCCACGCAATTCTAGAAAAAAAATATTTAAAATACCTGCCAAAACAAAATTTTCCTTAATTTCTTCAAAAATATCAATATCAACTTTCGGATATATATTAAAGAGCCAAAGATGTACTGTATTTTTTAAATTCTAAAAGAAACAGGTCATCTACGAGAAACCTAACTTTGAGCCACCCTGTTCTGTAGACTTATCCAAAGAACGTGGCGCATACACTGGTCATTCTGGTCATCCTCAACCTAAATCAGGGCCACGGAGACGAGCCACTGATCATCCATCATCAATCATCAACTTTCTTATATTCTTCCATTAATCCTCGAATCCCTTTGGGAAAGGGCGTTCGCAATACCTTGACCACCCACTGGACATTCATCCATCAGCCATCGCGGCTAGCTCCAAAAGGGGGCGCTGCTGTCTGGCGACTCACCTCAGGGTCGCCTGGGGGAGTGACCAGCGCGCGTCCATATGCAGGGTTCTCACCACGTGACCCCCGTCAGGGTGAAAAAAATACTGGAAGAAATAACCGGAAGTGAGAGGTCAGGCGGACATCGCATTGGGCAGCGCTGGCTAGTTTAGTTAAACGAGAAAGCGTGCTAAAAAAAAGGTAGGGCGCTTCGATTGACGCGGATAATCAATGAGGAGATCAGTTGAGGTTAGACGTAAATCGGAAATGGATTTCCGGCGAAAGCTAATTAAAACACTGCGTCTAATTAAAATTAATGAACAGGGAATGCGGAAAATCGATACGAAATTGAATCCGATCCAAGCAAGCTGCCTTCCAGACATAGGCCTACCTAAAAAACATTTGCAAGAAATTGATGGGCTTCCATGACAATGTATCGACGTCATCTTCGAATACACCGAAGTCGCATCTTCAGAAGTGACAACTCAAGAATTTTTCATTTTGAGATAAGACAATTAAATTTACTTCATGATAAAATAACGAGCAATATTGTCGTTTAGCCTAAATTATGCATAAAGCTGGTCATACACGAGGCATACACGAGCGCATATTTCTGAACATTTTTTAGTTTTTCACATTAGAATTCACAATTCTAAAAGACAGAACTTTTTGAACGTGCCATGTTTCCAGCAATAATTCGCCTCGTGTATGACCCTGCAGCTTAACCTCAAATGTCGTTTTTAATGAATATTTAGTTCATTTAGCGCGTAACTTAATACATGCACTGTCTTAAATTGGAAATAAACAACTTTTGAGTTGTGTCGCTTCTGAAACAGTTTTGCGACATGATGTAACATTGTTTAAATATAGTTTAAAATTAACACATTCGCTGCATAGGATTATACTGTCCATCTAGAAAACAGTAATAAGGTGCCACTTTCTATAATGAGAATTTTTTATAATTTAGTCATAGAATTATATATTTTTTATAATTATAGTTTTTGTTGATACACACATGATTAAAAAAAAACCACTGGGAATGTCAAAATTTTCGCTCGATCATTTTAAATGAATTAAGAAATAGTTTTTCCTTTTCACTAGTTGGCACTTTTTGAAATTAAATGGAAGTTTTATTTTAATTAATCGTGTGGGGGAGTTTGAAAACAATTTCCCAGCTTCATAGAAATATCCCGTTTTTATCCACAGAAAAAAGGCAATATGGCATTAAAAGCGGACCAAAAAAATAAATATACAGTAAAACCACTGTCTCAGTCGGGTGTAGGCAATCACTGCAAGCATCAACGTCCATCTGGATAACTAAGGGTCATCCATAAATCATTTGCTTGAATTTTGATCTATTTTTTAATTAAAGCCCCCTCGTTTTATTATTCTTTCGTGGGAAAATGTTCTCCCCAAATTGATGCATTAATTATTTTTATTATACGAAAATTCAAAAAATTGGTAAATAATTTACAAATTCTCTGTGAACTTGTATTCATCTTCAGGTGGTTGGTAGATAATAAGTCAAACCTTCTAATTCTCAACCAAGAACTAAATTTATTAGCAACGTTTCGCCCTACATTTGGGCTTTATCAATTAGCTAACTTTTAACTACTGAATTCAAAATTGCAATTTCTTGCTCCTTTCGGTATAGGCTTAATAGATCTGAATTAATTTTTAATGTTTATAATGTTTTTTTTTCCAGCTGTGTAAAACTTGATGAAGCCCAAATGTATAGGACGCGAAACGTTGCTAATAAATTGAGTGCTTAGTCGAGAATTAGAAGGTTTGACTTAAAATTTGTGAAAACATACTGAACTTAAAAAAGTTATCCAAGTGCAGATTGAAAAACAAAAATCGTTTTCACACAGTTTAAAATTAAGTGCTCGTTAATTTTTCAATGAACCAATTATCTCTAACTCCTAAATTAACTATAACTCTTTAAATTAATATGTCCAGTGTGCTTCAGTTTTTCAGATCGACCCAAAACTCGCTCAGTCGCTGACTCTATATATACAGTACTCGTCTCTCCAAAGCAGTTTTCGATATACTGGCCGAATTTTCCATTCAGCTGCCCGAACCTCTGGAGGGCAAATCGCAAAAAGCTCGAAACTCGATCCACCCTCCGGTGCAAATAGAGCAATTTTTCATAATAAAAAATCGATAATTGGGCCACTTGGGTACACACCAATATCGGGATGGTTCGGCAAATAGCGGCGTCAAATAATGACATAATCGCATTTGTAAAATAGTCGGCATAAGTTCGAAAATAGGGAAAACGGAGTGTCCAAAATAGGCCTTTAATCGCACATATTGTCCACACAGATCATTTCCGATAATAAAAACGAATACATTTTCCAGCTCAACGCTTACTGACAGCCGCAGCTTCCGGTCACGTGTCGCCGCACTCGCGGGAGAGTGGGTGCACGCGCCAGTGACGCGTGCTACCGCAGGGGGCGCTGCGATTTCCCGGGCCTAAAAGCCTCCCCCATTGTCCCCACACACCGCACGTGCTGCGTGTGGGGAGTGTAAAATCTGCGGCCACTGTCTAAAAATATTGGTAGATATGTAAACATACATAGGATGCCCCAAAAGTTTTCCCCTCATATAATTTAAAATTGAAAACCACTCGACAGTAACACCACTCAACTACTTTCTTTGAGGTGATCACTAAAGGTGGAAAATAAATGCGTAGGGCCTATATACCTTGTATATAGCAACTTCCGATCTGTTGAATTAATAAATGTTCAATGTTCTTGTATTCGGCGTATACAAGTGTATGTGCAAAAGTGTTGCGATGTCCAAGGCCGTCAATTTAAGTTTTTCTTGTATAAAACATATACAGTACATTTGCCTTTGGAATAAGACTTTTGTTACACGCTGTATATACAGGGTGATTCAGTAAGAGCGAACCAGCAGCCGTAAACGTTAACCAGGGTGCCTGTATGAAATGCAACCCAGGGTGTTGTATTTAGTGGCCAAGGAGCCATTTGGACACACTGTAATCGTGACCTTGACATGTTACATCAAGGTCATAGCGCTACCATCTTCTAAACCGTAATAGTTAGAGCAAAACATTCAATTATAAAATTGTATGGCATCCTAAAATTAGTTTAATTGGTGCATTTGCGACATTCCATTATCAATTTTTACTTTCCAAAAAACATTTTAGTTTCCATCATATTTGCTAACCTGCACAGCAGCAGTGAAATGCAGGAATGCTTGTACTACAATATTCGGGGGCAGGGCCAACAGCTGTTTGTATCGAAGGGGGTCACAAGATATCGCTATCTGTTTTAGCATAGATGTATAGGCGTAGGTAAGGGGGGTTTGGGGGGTTCAAACCCCCACCCCCCCATTGAAAAAAAATGTAAACTGGGTAGAAATGAATTTTTTGTTTTG
>JAQGBX010001725.1:0-23385 GCA_034698745.1 Megaphyllum sjaelandicum | reverse complement strand
ATTCCCAGTACAGTTTGATGACGATATTTGTGTTTTCAAACTTGTTCAACAGTTTAAAGCAAATATCCCTAGTGAAAGTTGACTTTATAGCTAATATTCCTAGACACTGTTGATGTGTGTACTATATTAAGGTACCAAAGGTTGGCTTTATCAACCAGACTAAATAATCACCAGACTGCATAATCTGACTTAAATTAAATATCGATCTCCCTATCACATAGTACTATGTACTGACTGCAGGGTAATGAATTAAATAAAAGGTTTATATGAGCCGGTCCTCGTCTAGTGACTTTCTTATTTTTGGGTATATTTGTGTGTGTTGCTTTCATTTTTGTGTGGACACACTAAAAAGATGTGCATCCAAGATGTTTAGTCCTTTTACACAGAGGGCACAAATGAGGTATAGCATTTACATCTTAAGCATATAACTTCATTTAAAACTACATTGGAAATTTAATGGAGATTTTCCTTCATGAATTAATGTAAAAATGCATTTTTACAAATAAATGAATAGTCTTACTCTTAATCGATAAAACATTTCTTTCGTTTACTGCATGCTCCATATCGATGATTAACTAAGTAAACACCATGCCTAACACGGGAAAAAAAGCTGCGATGGTAACTTGTAAGGTTACGTGTGTGGCAACCACGTGGCGACCATGGACAGACTTCGTTGTCGACTTACAGCCGCGACCTAGAGCGCCGCAAGGCACGTGAGTGACCCCAACATGCGCCCTATGGGCGCACGCACGTCTTCATTTTCCAGGAACACGTGGCTCAGCATGTGCTAGCCCTTGCTCCCATCGTCATTGTTTCGTTAGGCCACGAGGCAGCAGTTTAATTTTTACATTATCGTTTTCATTGCTTTTCTCGTTAATCAGTTTTTGTTGTAAATACTGTAAATAAATCGTACATATAACCTTCGCAAATTCTCCATGTGGCTCCATTATCAAGAACGCCAAATTGGTGACCTGGACATGATTTAACGACTTTATCGCACGGCCCACGTGGGCGGACACAAAGAACTTCGGCATTTTCACATTTTTAAACGGAGCCTGGGCGCCAAGCAGGAACAACCGGACTTCGCATACGTCGCTCAGGTTTCTTTCCGCACTCCCGCTTTTTGGAAGGCGACCCCGGACATTTGGTTTGTAACAATCCAGGCCATGTTCCGGAACGCGCGGTTAGTAACGGACGACAAAATACGACCGCGTGGTCACCGCATTAGATGCCACCACTGCCGCACAGCTACGCGACGAGGAGCTGAATGGCCGAATGATCAGGCTGTTTTCCGTGCCCCAGGCTGCGCGCCTTCGCACCCTACTGCACGAAATGCCGCTGGAAGATAAGCGTCCTTCCGAACTTCTCCGGGAGATGCGCGATTTGGCTAAGGAAAAGCTCAGTGACTACGTCCTCCGCAACCCGTGGCTGCAGCAGCTACCGACACAGGCACGGGCAATTCTCACCGCATCGAAAGAACCACTTGACGACCTCACGGAGACCGCCGATCTGGTCTGCGCCAGCATCTGCGACACTTTCCGGACCGTCACCGCGGTGGACGACACCGCCGAGGGAGCTAGTTCATTGACCGCAACCACCGTCGACGCACATATCGACGCATTGGCCGCCGTGGTCGCTGAAATCAGCACCATTATTAATGCACTTCGGACACAGGACCGTTGACAGGACTCTTGGCTGCGTACTTTGGAGCGACAGTGGGGACAGGCACCGACTAACCGCAGCAGACATAGGAACAGGAATACGCTTCCTTATCGACACCGGCGTGGACGTGTCGGTCATCCCACCAACGACGGAGGACTTGCACAGACCGCCGGACCGGCTTCAGCTGTTCGCCGCGAACAGCACGGCCATCTCTACGTTCATGGTACTTCTCCTTATGCTGGATCTATGGCTTAAACATACTTCCGCGTGGCCGTTCATCGACGCATCTTATCCTAGCCGATAATAGGAGCAGACTTCCTGGCTAAGTTCTGACTCGTTAATATCGCCGAGAAGCGGCTGGTGGACCCTACCACGTCCACGAACCAACAGGGGGAAGCCGCGGCGGACCATAAGGCAGCGTCAAGTCAGTGCGTGGTGACACGATGTACTATCAGCTGCTGGCCGAATATCCAGACTTATTACGCGTAGATGTGCAGCTCAGCCCACCAAAGCATAGCGTGCAGCACCACATCCAAACTGTTGGTAGCAGAGGGCGCAGTGCAAATGCTTGGGATTGCTGGGCAACAAAACCAAGCAGCCAAAGTTCATCACAAAAACAACGTTTATTTCAGGCTGTTCAACATGAAAGTTACTCACAATTCATCACTATTCCTCAAAGTAATCATAATGCACAAAGCAAAATCATCCATAACTGCACTTATGGTAAAAAGAAAACAGGACCCATGGTCAGTTGCTTGCTCAGCAACAGCAGCTTAATCAACAAAGAAAAACAAGATGGTGCTCAGAAAGAAAACATTTTATATACTTAGGTCAGGTGCAAAAACAAAAAGGTGACCACAGTGCCACCAATCCTAGTACTGACTAGGGTCAGGTGCCAAAATAAAAACACACAGTAGCGCCACCAACCGGTAAGGCAAGGCACCATAAAATAAACTCTAACTAGGTTGTCATACACACAAATGATCCTGACTGCTTAAATAAAAAGGCAATAATGGCACACATTAGGATCTATGCATAGAAACAAACACATAACAAGATACCACAATTGTATATTTGCAAAACCAAAAAAATACGCTTCTCTTGTTCCTTTGACATAAACAAATCCTTAAACAAGAAAATGGGGGATCATATGGGGCACTTGCCAGGAGCTCCCTGCTCCCAGTCGTCACCAGAGTATCCACAGGAAAGGCTCACCAAAACATTAGTTTTATCTTTTTTGACTATCTTTTTTGACATGAGGCATGATACTCTTGCGGTAAGGATAACACAAACAACGGGGCCACCGGTTTTCGCCAAGGCTCATCGCCTTCACCCCGACCGGCTCTAAGCGGCCAAGAAGGAGTTCAACTTCATGTTGGCCCAGGAGATCTGCCGCCCTTCCAAGAGTCAGTGGGTCAGCCCCCTGCTGATGGTGCCGAAGAGTTCTGGGGACTGGCGACTGTGACCCACAGTCACCCACATCCAGGACTGCACACAACACCTGCGCGGAGCCCGCATTTTCTCTACGTTGGACCTCACGCAAGCCTATCATCAAATACCCGTGCATCCAGAGGACGTCCAGAAGACCGCGATTATCACGCCGTTCGGGCTATTCGAGTTCCCGGCGATGACGTTTGGTCTCTGCAATGCTGCACAGACGTTTTAGCGCTTCATTTTTGAAGTTCTGCGCGGGCTGGACTGCTGAAGCCTGTACTTTGACAACGTCCTCGCCGGGTCAGTGGATGACGACGAACACCTCATACACCTACGCGCTGTCCTCGACTGCTTTCGCAAGTTCGGCGTCATAATCAATCTGTCCAAGCGCGTGTTTGGACAGGATGCGGTCGCTTTCCTTGGTTATAAAGTGTACCACGCGGGGGTACGTCTACTGCCGGAAATGGAGTTGTTGTCCAGTACCTGGTCCTTCGTCTGCAGTGGGAACACTGAGCACCAATGCGAAAAGTCGTCGATGATGGCCAGGTAGTAGAGACAACCTGCACTGGACGTTGAGGGGTTTGACCTTAAACGTCTGCGTGTACCAGTTCCAGCGGTGCCTTCGTGTAGATTTTATCTACAGCCGGATGAGTCAGGTGGCGCATCTAACATTGATAACAAGTCTCGCAACTCTGCAGCTGCTCTTTGAAAACCGGCAAACCGTAAAAGTGCGAAGACTTGGCCATCTCCAAAATAGTTTGTTGGGATATATGGCCTAGCCGCTGATGCTATAGTCACAGACTCGAATCCTTCCCAGCAGACACCGACAATGCCAATGATAATTTATCGCGCATGTCGGGTCGAGGCACCGCTGCCACATGGTACACGGTTTACCAACTCGCAATGGAGAACCTAAGTCCCTTCTTTGTTGAAGACTTTGACCGCCTCCACTAATCCCTGCCAGGTGCACCCGTCACCCCAATGGTCGGCTGCCGACCATTGCCCAATGTTGGCCCAACCATTAAATGCCAACAACACCCCAATGGTCAGCTGCCGACCATTGCCCAATGTTGGCCCAACCATTGAAAGTCAAGCTCAACCCAATGGTCGGCTGCCGACCATTTCCCAATGTCGGCCCAACCATTACATGCCAACGTCACCCCAATGGTTGGCTGCCGACCATTGCCCAATGTCGGCCCAACCATTACATGCCAACGTCAACCCAATGGTTGGCTGCCAACCATTGCCCAATGTTGGCTTAATCATTAAATGCCAACGTTACCCCAACGGTCGGCCCAATCATTAAATGCCAACAACACCCCAATGGTCAGCTGCCGACCAATGCCCAACGTCGGCCCAACCCTTACATGCCAACTTTAACTTAATGGTTGGTATGCCAACACTGGTCCAACATTGGCACAACTACACTTGCCAACTGCCAATGCTTTACCAACCATGCTTATCAAAAACCAACATTGGGCCAACGTTGTAGTGTTACCTGGGAATAGGACAAAAAAAATTTACCTTTTTCTTTCAAAATGAAGCCCAAAAAAGAAATTAACACTGCCACAGAATACGCACTGCTAGAATGTAATGCTTAAAGCCTTGAAACATGCAAGACACTGGACATTTATTGGTTAGGAAATTGTGGCCATTCTAGTCAGTGTAGTGTTATTTTCTTCTTGTCTTTTTGGTTAGTGCCACATTTTTGGTATGACAAAAACTAGTACTCTAAAGGTGCCGACATGGAGTCAGAAAGACAGTAAAATCAATAAAAATAAAGGTATTTATTTTTTGGAATCTCCAGGAATTGATTATCAGAAATTTACAAGAAAAACAATAGAATCAATTTGATTTATTTTGCCGACAGGAATAATTTCACCCCTTTGTGCACTATCCCATTTACCACCCTTTGGCCATGGGATCATTGTTCATGACCCAGAAAGGGACATGTCATGCAGGGATTAAAAATTTCGCACTTGCTGATTCATTCCTAAATGTTCAAAAATCTAGGGCATTCTGTGCAGAGCCTGCAGGCTGCAGCCGCATTTATGTTTCAACTTCAAAGAAATGGAGTAATTAGCTTTGATGATCCTCTTTGATTCGCCACCTTTCAGACAAAAAATAGCACATTGTTTTACTAATTTTTTTTTAGAATATCACCAAAAGTGAAATTTTTGAACACCCTAACCCCCCACCCCCTTCCCTGCTTAGATGTCACGGCTTCGACTTCTTCGAATACTGGAGATGCTGGCAATCAAACCTCTGGATCGGTGGGATGTGGCGATGTCCAAGTCTTGGCGATCTGGCTGCGACTCATTCTCTCGATCTTCTGCATGGTTCTCCACTCCCCTGACGTTGACTTCTCTCTGCAAACGCTCTAATGTGGGCTTCGGTCTGAACTCTTACGCTTTTCTTGCTGGCCGCCTCTTCCAACAGGCATCGTCGTGGAACGTGTAAATGTCTCTGATCTCGCGTTCCCGGTACTGCAATCAGTCTGGAACTGGATCGGTCTCTGATCCACAAAGTTTACTCGATTCTCCTCGCAGATGGCTGATCACACAAGCAACAAAATATTTGGGAAATGTCCACCTACTGTGCCATCCATTACATAGAACTAACAGGGTAGATTCGTCCTGCTTGCGCTTGAATCTTCGATTGTTCCCACTCGGTGGCAAATGGCTCTCACAGTGTCTCCCGTTGTGAGGCAGGCAGCTTGAGGCAACTCCTGTTCTCACTTCTCTCTTAGTATGGGGCGGGTGGCTTCTGGCAACTCCTGCTGCCATTCCTCTTCTCTTGCTTGTTATTCTTCTGGTAGGTGGGAAAGTCAACTCCCTATTCTCCTTCCTTTTGGCAGCTGTAGTAGGTGGCAAGTTGCAACTCCTACTTTTTGTTTTTATGACCTGAGCAGGATGTGGTGGTCAAGATGGCAACCTCCTTTGTTTTTTGTCAAAGATGAAGATTCCTTGATCCTTAAATTCTTTGGTAGGGTAACTGTTTCCCTTCTGCCAATGATCCTTGAAAAGATCTATTTCTGCTGCTGCAAGTTTTCTTAAATCCAGGTGAATGGTATTCCAGGTACTGGACTGAAATGGATTCTTTGTTTCCTCGTAGATACGTCCAGGCAGCAGCATCCATCTGCTCAGCTCAGTGTCCAGCACTTCACTAAGCACCTGGTCCCCAGTTCCCAGCTGGCCGAGCGGCAAGCTGGTTGCCAGTGTTCTGTTTCTTGTAAGGGCAAATTCTTGGTTAGCTTGGATGCACGTAGAAGTGCAAGGTCGGGATCAGGTACCAGTTCAAGCTTGCATGGTGACCTGTGATCCTGAAGGTTGACATGTGGCAGGTTTAGCTGAGGTGGGAATGTGATGCGGAAGTATAAAGTCTCTCCCACACTCCCTTAATGAAACAGATCTCCCAGCTGGTAGCCAAAGGCAAGGAAAGGCAAGCGAAGAAGAACCTTAGAAAACGTCAGTGGGGACATGTTCCTATGATTCTACCTTAATGGGGTAACCCTTCCATTTCACCAGATATTGGCGAGGACGCCCTTGAAGGCTTGTATCCAGAATATTTTTCAACGACGAATGTATCAGGGTCTGTTGCAGGGTCCAGCAGACCTGGTCGGCGACTGTCTAACTGCTCTTGGGCTTCCGTGGTTGTGGGCTTTACGTCTTGTATGGGTACTACGTTAGACACTTTCCAATATGATGGAAACTGCAGATGTGTAGGGTGACTGGGGTAATCACTTCTAATATCGCGCAAGGTCCTAGCCACTGCGGGTCTAACTTCTGTGATGGGAGACTCCCTTCAATATATTTCTCTATACATGCTTTCTTTACAAACACGTAGTCGCCTACTTTTTGAACTTCACATCTCTTCAATGATGGTTAGCTTGCGCCAGCTGGGCTTTCTGTGCAAGCGTAAGGTTGTTGGCGGCAGTTTGCCATGCCTCTTCCATCCTTGGAGAAAATCGTTTATATCTGGAACCTTTACCCTTCCAGGGTCTAATCCGGTTAACCACAATAGCGGGTAAGGTACAATCCTTCCAGTCATTAAATGAATGGGGTATAAGACTGGCTCATAGATAAGTTGTATGCTAACTCTGCACAATCTACAAACCGATCCCAAGTGGTGGGATGATCTACACAATACACTCTAAAGTACTGCAACACTGTTGCATCTATGCGCTTGGTCATACCTTCGGTTTCGGGGGTTACTGGGCTGAACAGGCTTGTCGGCATCCCGTATAATTCATCATTGCTGTCCAGCATTCGGACAGAAATCTTTCATCTATATCACTGATGATTTTTCTCGGAAATCTTCGTATCCTGACGACTTCGCAAAAGAAGGTTCAAGCAACCTCTTGAGCGGTAACTGGTGCCTTAGTAGAAATGACTGAGTCACTTGGCCAACTTATCCCCGATGACAAGCGATTAGTCATTTTAAAGTTGCAGGCAGATTAGTCACGAAAATCCATTGAAATGACTTCAAATGGCTCGGATGGTATCTCCGTCGCTTGTCTCTTCCGATTGGTCATTGGTGTGATGACGGCTTTGGCACAAACTGCGCACGACTTTTACAATCATCTTTGCTTCCTTATCCAATCCTGGCCAATGGCAAATGGATCATATGGTCTGTATGAACTTCCTTTTTACCAAGTGTCCTCCTAGTTGTGCTTCATGCCATGAAGCACCCCAGTTTGCTTCCAGTTGTTCCAGTTTGCTTCAATAGAAGTCTATCTTGCTTGACAAAACGATGCTCTGTATCTTCGTCTGCTTGTTGAGGATTCTCTTGAAATTATCGCCTCTAATTTTTGTCGTCCTTCCTGGCTTTGCTGATGCATATTTTTTATTGTGGTTCCTCGATGACAAGGGCATAAGTATGGACAGACTCTACGTCTAGACAATTGCGGAAACAATTGCACTCACTCTACAACTTTTGCTTGGGCCGGCGTCAGTGGTCCATTCTCTACTATTGAGATAGGCCTGCATTGTCAGCATATGCGGTAAATGGTTTCCATAACAGGTATGGCCTCCATAATCTCAAAGCATTATCCAGTGCAAGCAGTTCACGATGGTAGGCACTGTGATTCCTTTCGGAATCATACAATGTCTGTGATGCATAGTCATCAAGCTTGAGACAACTCGGATCCTGGGTCTATTGTAGACTGTACGGCTCCAGTAGCGATGTCCCATGAATCCACGTGGACAACCAGTTGATCATCAGTGCTTGTGAGGTGCATCACTGGTACGCTGGAGATAGCTGTCTTCAGCATCTGGAAAGCTTTTTCCCTTTCCTTCGTCCAGTCGCATAACATCCCCTACTTGGTTATTTTCAGTAACGGCTTTGCCTTCTCCGAAAACTTCTCGACAAAATGGCGATAGAATTTGCAAACTCCGATAAACCAACTTAAGTAACATTAGTAGGTGTCAGCCAGTTTCGAACCTTTTTAACCTTCTGTTGTTCCATTTCAACGGTTCCTTGTCCTATCCAGTATCCCAGGTATTGCACGTGTATGCGGCCAAAATCGCACTTCGGAATATTGCATAGTATCCTGCGTCTTTTAGTGCTTGCAGAATCTCACAAACATGTTGCAGATGCTCTTTCCAAGATTTGTTGTGAATGTGAGTATCATTAATATAAGCAGCAACACATAGTGACCATTGCGCCAGCATTAATCAGCCCAAATGGCATGACACAAAACTCATATAGGCTGTAGTGGGTTCGAAACGCTATCTTCGGTATACTGACAGGCTCCATCACAATCTGACAATAACCGCTGCGCATATCCAATTCTGTCAAATATTTGGCATTAGCGACTTGATCAATGAAATCTTCGACTAGCGATATTGGGTATACATCTGAAATTGTGCTACGGTTGAGCTCATGATAGTCAACGCACAGCCAAAATCCTTTTTCTTTATTCCGGACAAATAAAACAGGTAATGCCACATGTGTCTTACGGTATAATGGGCTTGCCCAAGGCACAGGCTGAGGCTTGATTCTGATGTCGTGTCTGACTCGGTCTTTTGGTGGTAATCTGTGCGGTAACTCGTCTGGAAAGACTTCACAAAAGTCTTTTACAAACCTCACGTAGATCTGGCTCCATCTCTCTCATAGCAGAATCGATTTGGTATACTGCAGTTTTTCCGTAAAAGCTTGACTACTTTGATCATCCTCATAATTCTTGTGAGTAGCAGATATCTCATACACTGTTGCATCCTTATCTGCTTCAAGTTATGCGCAAAAATTGATGAAGTTGAGTACAAAACTCGACTCTTCCTCTTACTTCATAGGCCATGTGGTAAGTGAGCACCATCTTCCATCGATTCTTCACAGGGATTATCATCCTGTCAATCGTACCGAGGCTTGTGTATCTTATGCTAGTTCATCTATAGTATGGCATCGTACCCTTCGATGCTCTAGGCATCGAAGTCTGCTTCTTCAGCGTAGGGACCTGACTTCCATGGTACTCCAAGTACTCTTGCTTGATGCCATGTGGCCTCTGTTAGGTAGTTTTACTTTTCTATCCCTCTCATCGGGTTTGGTCTCAGTAAGCATCTTCAATCTATCAACAATCCTTGGGTGAATGATGCATCCATTGCTTCCAGTATCGATCAGAACTCCCTTCAACACCTCATATAGTAGACTTGATCACAATTGAAGGACCCGGTTCTCCTTCTAGAACAGCTGCGGGTTCCTTTGAACCCGTGGTTTGGATCGTCGTTTGTCTGGCGTTGTACAGTGACGGGCTAAATGACCTTTTATTCAGAATTCTGCAGTTCTCCACTCCCCTGGCATTGACTTCTCTCTGCAAATGCTCTAATGAGGGCTTTAGTGTAAACTCTTACGCTTGTCTTGCTGTCCACACCAACGAACAGGCAGTCGCGGAATGCATAAATGTCCCTGGTCTCGCTTTCCAGGTACGGCAATCCTTCTGGTACTGGATCGGGTCTCTGATTCAGAAAGTTGACTTGATCCTCCTCGCAAACAGTCGATCTCACAAGCAATAAAATATCAGAAATGTCCACTTACTGTGCGATCTGTTGCATAGTACTGGCAGGGTAGATTCGACCTGCTTGCGCTTCACACTAGGTGGAAAACGGCTCTCCCAGTGTCTACTGTTGTAAGACAGGCGGCTTGATGCAACTCCTGTTCTCAGTTCTCTCGTAGTGTGGGGCTGGTGGCTTCTGGCAACTCCTGCTGCTATTCCTCTTCTCTTGCTTGTTATTCTTCTGGTAGGTGGCAAAAGTCAATTCCCTATTCTTCTCCCTTTCCTGGCTGCGGTAGGTGGCAAAAGTCAATTCCCTATTCTCCTCCCTTTGCTGGCTGTGGTAGGTGGCAAGGGCAACTCCTACTTTTTGTTCTTCTAACCTGAGTAGGGTGTGTTCAAGTTGGCGACCTCCTTCGTCTTTTGTCCAAGGTTATGATTGTAACCCGCTTTCATCTACAAAAATGCAAGTCGTGGACTTTGCTGGCGTTACACACAATTACTGCCGTATCGCGGCCCTTTTCTATTTTTCAAAGTGTTTTTGCGCAACAATTTTAATAAGCTCACTCTGTCGTTATGTTCTGAAGGTCGAACCTAGGCGACGTGTGGCGGATCAGGACCAAGTTTGGGAGTCGTCGCTACGGTTAAGCTTAAACTTCTTTTGGGGTAGTGCGCCCCGCTTGGTGCTGACGCCGTGCTTCAGATTATAGACTAGTGAACTTTGTTCGAGCCAGTTAGTTGGATGATTGTGAACAACGGATTGTTTGCCCTTCGGCAATCAAGTGAAATTATCGCCTGTGAAAGGAACTCGTAAGTTGCGCGATCCAATTTTGCTGATTCGGTAGTTTCGCCGATCGCGAGTGACAATTTTGCATTAGAGGGCTCGCTCAGAACTTTGTTGCAGATTGTTGTTAATTAATCGAAATGTTGTTCATGCCTTTTATTGAGGCCTTGTTGTTTGATGTATTGATCGTTTAAGATCCTTTAACCCTTATTGAAACTGTTGAAATGCAGAATGCGCGCATTTTTAGCGCTCCAATAAAAGCCCTTTCTTACAGCAAGCCAGTTTTCGTTGCCGCTGCTTAACAGCTGGGACGAGCCAGTACTGTTCAGTCTAATTGGAACGATTTGCGATCGCGCTTGATCGTACAAGCGAATAAATTCGATCAGTTAAGCAGTTACAAGATGCCTTGATCCTTGAATTACATGGTAGGCTCACTCGGTTTTCCTTCTTCCAATTATCCTTAAAAACACATATTTCTGTTGCTGCAATTCTTCTGAAATCTAGGTGAATGGTATTCCAGGTACTGGACTATGGAGTGGATCCTTTGTTCACTTATAGATTAGTCCAGGCAGCAGCATCCATCTACTCAGCTAGGTGTCCAGCACTTTACTGAGCTCTTGGTCTCCATTTCCCAACTCGCCTTGCTGCAAACTGGTTGCCAGTGTCCTCTAAAACAAAGGACACTGGCGAATTCCTAATTAGATGTAGATAAAGTGCAAGGTAGGGATCATGTATCAGATCAAGCTTGCATGATGACCTGTGACCCTGAAGGTTAACATGCGGCAGGTTTAGCTGAGGAGGGAATGTGAGGCGGAAGTACAAAGCATGCCTCACACTGTATATATTGTGAAATACAAAAATATGCTATAAAGATAGTTTCAATCATAGTGTGGGGAACAATATTTTTTTATTATATATTATATATATATTATATTTTATTATAAACCTAATTCTGGAAACGGTATTTAATGTGTATGGCGTTTTACAAAACGTTTTCATAGAAAATAAAATGGCTTAAAAGTTTACTATTTCGAAGAAATAAATGTTACCTATAAGTTACAATTCCATCTAAAAAATCTCTGGAATTATTATTACATTCAAGTTGCTTAAGCATACGATGCCTAGCTTGCATCTACACTTTAAAATTTGTAAATCAAATGACTGGAAATGTTCCAACTATGTTCCAAATGATTTAAAACATAGTTATTTCAACTTTTTATATATTTTATATTTGCAGAATGAACCAGTGACAATCACATTGTTAGAAAACCAAAGGCATGGGCTAACATGTGGCGATACGATTACCTTTAGACACGTGAAAGGCATGGATCATATTAATAACTCTGTATATAAAATTGGTCATGTGACGCCATCCACCTTACAAATTGAGCATATTACTGGACATGGCATGAGTGAATACATCAGTGGTGGAGTGTGTAAACAAGTGAAGATTCCTACTGTGACAACATTTGTAAGTCCACTTTTGGTACCATTTTATGGAATGTGCAAGTTTGTCTTAATGCTATAATGTTCTGTCTTTATTTATGTAAGATTCTTGTTTAAAACCTGGGTCAGTTGTCTTGACTAATTTTTGTGCATTTCGAGCCCATTTTCAGGAGAATGCTCCTATGTCAGTTGTTATCAACTTTATGCATCATTGTTAAGTTGAATTTCTAACAAATCTGAGATACTTGTAGGAAGATTATTTCATCGTCTAATCGCGCGCAAAAAGGTTTAGTCAGCATCCATCTTAGCACGGAGCTCATTTAGAATGGTTATGCCTACTTTTACGTGATTATTATAGGCATAAAACGAGGGATAAGAGATGTGAATTTTAAGGAAGGTTAATATATTTAGATAACCCTGTAGCATCTGTTCGATGGCTGTAATAACATGAGCAGATGCACAGACACGTACCATAAGGACACATGTGCATACCTAGGTACAAAACAGCGGCTTCAACCTCTGACTTTCGACCTGAGTGAACGCATCTCCAAGCTGTCCCGAAAAATCGACGCCACATGTTGATTTACAGCGGTGAGCGCTGTGGCGGATTCCGATACGGGAAAAGGGTTAGTTTTCCGCATCGTTTTTAAGTACGATCGCATCGACGGTATTTGCTTACCGCATGGCATATCGTGTCATGCCAGTTGGCCGTTTTTGTACTTCGTAAGGCCAGTTTTTAACACTATCATCCACCATGTTGGAACTCAGGTCGGCCTCACCAAAAAGCCTACATCCACCCATGTTAGAGTAAGAACACAACAAAACTTCTAGGAAAGAATGTTACTTTTTTTACCACCAGCGCCAACCAGCGGGCAAATATTGGTAATGCATTTAAATTACCAATTGTTTGCCCGCTGGTTGGCGCTAGTGTTAAAAAAAGTAACATTCTTTCCTAGAAGCTTTGTTGTGTTCATACCCTTTGACAATGGAATTTTGCTCGCAGCGAAGCGAGGCGAGTGAAGCCGATTTGGCCGTGGAAGAAACTTTGGAACGATTGTTTTAATATATACAATTAAAAATCACATACCTACCTGATTTTACATTAAATATAATCCACCATTCTTCGTCTGAAATTTATTTTCCAAAAAGATTACTCACGAAAACATGAAATACTTTAGCAGTGCATTTCCTATGGGAAATGTACCGTTCGTGTCCACGGTATACAGCCGTGCACCTCCCAAAAAAAAACGGTAACGTCACTGACACGTGAGCGCGCGCATGTGCGAAGTGATGTTACCGTGATTCACGTTGGTTACCGTTTTGTTGCTCCCCATACTTTTAAAAAGTATGGGGACGTTCTGACGGTATTTTGAGGTTTTTATGGTAGTGAAATTGAAGCAGCAGACGACGTTTGCATGGGACGCCATACGATATGGCTTCGTTAAATTACCGAAAATTTCTGGAAGAGTCAGGAAAGAATATCTTTTTTTGAGAAAGTCAAAGAAATTCAATGCAGTCATGGTGAACCAATTAATACTTCTACTTGGTTAGCTCAGTGCCCATTTTCTAAGTACAAATTTATAAAATTTCCACACTTCCGAGGACAAATTTGCAAATTTTTCCACATTTCAGAGTACCAGTTCGTAAAATTTTCCACGTTTCCATATACAAATTTTCCAAACTCTCTAGGTTTTCCGAGTACAAATTTGCAAAATCTTCCACGCTTCAATATACAAATTTTCCAAATTAGGTTTTCCAAGTACAAGTTTGTAAAATTTTCCACGTTTTCATATAGAATTTTCATGACTTTTCCAGGTTTTCAAACAAAGTTCCTTGAACAACGACAAAATTGGCATATGGTAATGTTATACACGATTTTTCAAAACCTATAAGGGAGAAAATTGCTAAGTTCCTCGATCCATACCTGGAAAATTCTCGAAACGTGTGGGAAAAGTCAGGAAAGAATGGCTTATTTTGAAAAGGTCATGGAAATTCAATGCAGTCATGGAAAACCAAAATTAATACGTCTACATGCTTAGCTCAGGGCCCATTTTCCAAGGACAAATTTGCAAAAATTTTAACGTTTTCCGTCAACAAATTTGTTAAATACTCTAGGTTTTCCCAGTACAAATTTGCGAAATTTTCCTTGTTTTCCAAGTAAAAATTTAATGTGCAAACTTTTCCACGTTTTCTGAGTATTAATTTGCAATTTTTTTACATTTTTTCCAAAAAAAAATGTTCCAATTAAAAAAAATTTTATGCGATTTTTTGAATTTAAAAAAGAAATTCTGTGTTAATTTTCAAAAGTATTTTCCAGTGAAAATTTTGCTAAATGTCAATTTTGTGCTTTGTCATTGGTCTGGGAAATTTATTTTAAAAACTAGATAAGTCAAGGAAACTGAAAATAAAATTTCTCGGGGAACCCTCTATAATTTCCGCACTAACTCCCACAAAATCCTTTTTTCTAACCCTAAATCCACATTAAAATCCCCTAATCCTTGTAAAATCCATAAAATCTTTCCAAAATCGCCAAATCTTTGGTAAAATCCATGAAATCCCAAAATCAAAAATCGAAATCAAAAATCCCTTAAATCCTATAGGATTTTAGGGATTTTTGAAATCTCGTACGCCATTTCGGCCCTTGAGCGACCCCTCGCGAATTCCACTTGTCCAAAAAGAATACACTCGGGTACGAGAGTACTCTTTTTGGACAAGTGGAATTCGCCATGAAATGCCGATAAGTGTGCCCCCATAAAAAAAATCCGATGCGTGCTTGCCGTGCGGTAATGCGGTGAGTGCGAAATAATATAAGGGCAAAAAGGCCAATTAGAAAGTAGTAGGGCGTTGAAAAATTAGTATAATGGGTGCATTTGGTCATTTAATTATTGATCATGAAGTTACAAATTCATAGATTTTGAATTGAGAATTCATTGATGTTATGCAAAATTAATGCTGGGTAAATTAGAACTTTTGCATACGAAGTCTTCGATAGTTGGATCCGGCTGAAACTGACAATAATAATAATAATAAAATTACGTCATACAGGCGTGCCACATACCCCGAGTAGTGTGGTTTCGTTTAGTTTGGTGTTTTGCATGAATCATTAGGCGGATTTATTGAATGTGACGTAAAATACAGAACCAATTTAAAAATCAGGAAGCTTGTCTGCTATGCACCCGTGTTATGCCAGGTTACATCATGCAAGAAACCAAAATTTCATTTGTAACTTCTTGACCGATAATTAAATGTCGATAATGTACCCATTATATTGGTGTTACGACGCTATACAACTTTATGACTGGACAAAGTTAAAATTTTAGAATCGCTATTGAGAACCTCTCATGTGGGAAACGTTTTCTGGAAATTGCGCACGTCACTATCCTATGTTTAGCCAACCAAAAGTCTACATCAGCTAAATGGCTATATTGAAGTTCTATTCTGCAAACACAATTATCAACATTCAGTTTTATACTCTCACACTTTTGCTTTTAAGCTGATGTTGTAGTTCTTCTAATATTACTTGTTAATAAAATGTTTAACTAGTGACCGTTTTAATTTTTAGGTTAACACAGCGGGTTCCTTCAATGTTATCAGACTTTCTTGTGGTCTAATTGGCAAAAACGAGCCCAATGCTGATGGCCAGCGAGGTGTATTCATCAACACTGCCAGTGTAGCAGCGTACGACGGTCAGATTGGTCAAGTAGCTTATTCTGCTAGCAAAGGTGCAATTGTAGGCATGACCCTTCCTATTGCTCGTGACTTATCTAGTGAGGGAATCCGTTGTTGCACCATTGCCCCTGGTCTTTTTGATACCCCACTGTTGCAAGGCTTGCCTGAAAAAGTCAGAACTTATCTAGCAGAAGCAATTCCATTTCCTCCCAGGCTGGGCAATCCAGACGAATATGCACATTTAGTTCAATTTATAATTGAAAATCCGTTGATCAATGGAGAAGTGATTAGACTTGATGGAGCATTAAGGATGCAACCATAGGTCAAATGTTCAGAACTGTTAGTACCAATGTTATCATGCATAAAATAAGAACAGATCAATTAGGAAACATAAATAATCATTACTTAGGCTCAACTTTTTGAAATATTGAACGCAGAATAAAATCTTTGCACAGTTTTTTTCAATGCAAAAATTGCTTTAATTATGAACTAATAAAATTAATTCGTACGTATATTGTATCTTTTCTTTGTAAGTAAGTGGTGTTTTTGGATGCTTTTTCATACAAAATGGTAAATGTTTCAAACTTTTTTTCTTAAATTTGGTTAGTTGTCATCTGCTTACATGGCATAAATACCTAAGAAAAATAAGATGTTGCGTGCTGTTGGTTATCTGCAAAATTAACTTCATTACATTTTTCTTGGTGAATTACTAACATTAATTATTTTCCAAATATCAGATTTATGGAAATTGAGCGGTTTTAAACATTAATTTCAATGAGATTCCAACTCGAGTGGCAAGAATTGGCAACCTTGTCCAGTGTTTTAACACTGAATTTGACAATGGACAAAAATGTACATGAGGCTTTTATTTTACTTTATTTTTAAAGAGTTTACTTCTGTAAAAATGTGAAACCATAAATGCATGTATGCTGTTTCTTTCTGCAACAATTTCCATTTAAAAGTAGATTCCTGCCTTTTCAGATGTCCATTTTCATTGGAATATTATGTCATAGGCATGATGCAACATGGTAGTCAAGAGAAATTAATCGTTCATGTATATGCTATTTAGACTAAGTAGTTTAATTAATGTTTTACGTTTGCATTTACAAATTTCTAATTTGCATTTAAACTTATGTTATGTTTAGAGTTTTTTATATTTTGCGGATTACATGTATTTGGTAACTTCGTTTCCCAATATCCTGGCAAATTTAATTCGTGTAATGGAGCAAATGGCATATTAATTTAATTAATTTATGTTTCATTTTTTGATATAAAAGAAAAGTCCAATTTGCTCAACTTTTTAGTTTAATTGATAGTTAAAATAAAGTTTTTTGTAGTGGGCTTTCAAAATTGTATCTATATTCCGGATACAAACTGATAACACAATCTGTAAAAATATTAACCGCTGGCACTGGTATGACCTACATTTATGCTAGTAGTGCTACCCTGGCAAAGTACATAACCCAGAATTGATTATCAAGCAGTTTATCAAGGTTATCGTTAATTGGGGGTTAACCTTGCTATCTCATTTTGAGCTGTTTCGTCCATGATGTCTTCCATTTGTTCAGTTAAAGTAATTATTTACTTTTTATTATGTTCTTACAATATTTTTTTGTATTGCTTGAAATTGATACAAATGAATAGAGCTTCAAGGATAGGCATTTGTATAGGGTCTTGTTGCACTTATCACTGGTGCAGCCTCGGGCTTAGGAAAAGCCTCCGCCGAACGACTTTTACGAAATGGTGCACGTGTAGTCATCTTAGATTTACCTAGTTCGAAAGGACAAGATGTAGCCAACACACTTGGAAAAGATGCCTTGTTTGTCCCTGCAGATGTAAGTACATGTATACCGGGTGTTCCATTTATCATGATTTGTCCAACATCTTTTAAACTAAATAGTAAATCATAAAAGTTATCAGAATACAAGATTAATAATATCAACTTGCCTTATAAATTTAGCAAGAATGAAGGGGGCCCTGTTCCCCCTATGGGGGATTCGGGGGCCCCTTTGTAATTTTAAATGGGAAGCCCTATTTGATTTTGCAGATTTTGAATCTGCACGAAAAGATTTTTTTTGGCATCATTTTAGGTGTTTCTGTAATCTGTAGGCTATCCGAAATTGTGTAATACGCCATTCACTTTTTTCAACATGGAACTTCACTGCTACCTGTTGGAAAAATTGTATGGCGTATTACACGATTTCGGACATCGATTACAGCCACATCTAAGATGATGACAAAAATCTCTTTTGGACAAAACTTATTGTGTTTTAAGTGCAGATTAATAATCTGCAAAAAAAAGAAATGGGGCTCCCCATTTAAAATTACAAAGGGGATTATTAATTTAATCGTGTACACTGTAGGTCACATCTGAAGAGGATGTCCTTAATGCAATTAAAGCTACCAAGGACACTTTTGGTCAACTCCATGTCACTGTCAACTGTGCTGGAACCAGTGTGAGATGTAAAACATATGCTTTTCAAAGAGATATTCCTCATAGTCTGGATGACTTCAAACGTGTCATAATGGTATGTATAAAATATGCTTGTGTTTTTTCTTAATTTTGAATGGATCCTTCTCAGAATTATGCAGAAGTTATAATGTAGAAATGAAATTGTGGAAATAAAACTATCCCATATGCATTCAATCTCATGCTCTTAATCGTTTCCTATACGCAAATAATCTTTTATTTTTGAAATTTAAATGCATGGTGTCTGTAATTCTGGTTTTATTAGAATTATATATTTATTATTCAAGGTGAATACTGTCGGCACATTTAATGTCATTCGACTTGCTGCTGGACTGATGGGTAAGAATGAACCAGATGTGAACGGCCAGCGAGGAGTTGTAATCAACACTGCGAGCTTGGCTGCATTTGATGGCCGTATTGGTCAAGCTGCCTATACTGCGAGCAAAGGTGCCATAGTTGGCATGACGCTTCCAATTGCTCGTGATCTTTCTAGTCAGGGTATACGGTGCGTCACGATTGCCCCTGGCATTTTTGAAACACCCATGTTGGGAAGATTGCCGGAAAAAACTCGGCAGTTTTTGATTGGAAATTCTCCATTTCCAAAGCGCCTTGGAAACCCAGAGGAGTATGCACATTTTGTGCAAAGCATAATAGAGAATCCGATGCTGAATGGTGAAGTGATAAGGCTTGATGGAGCATTGCGGATGCCACCCTAGAATAAGGGGAAAATGGCAACCAATTGAGCATCACATTTAGTGATGGCACCAAAATTCCTTCCTGAAACCCTGAGAAAAAGTTTTAAATATTAATAGATGTTTCAGTAAAAATAAACTAAATTTTTCTGTGAATGCAACTGTCGAGCTAGTTGATTTTTCTGAATATGTATGGGGTGAGCATGAGGGATGGTTCACATTGAAAATTTTCAGAATAAATGACAAAATATAAATTTCATATAATACCTTCGTAATTCATTTTTCCAGAGTTAAATCTTGGTTGTGGTTTCTCGTAAAGTACATTTTATTAGCATTTGCTAGGAGATTAAGATGCATGCTTTATACGTACAGCTGTAGGCCTACAGTACTTGTATCTGAATTTCTGATCTGTTTCTGGAAATGAAAATAGGCAAATTTAAACATATATTTTTGAATTGTTAATATAAATTAGATCGATTAATTATGACTTTTATTTGAGTATTAAAAATTTATTTTGAAGCGAAATACAAGACCGATTATTATTTTTTGTACAGTGACACTAAAAAAACTTACCCCTATTCGGTTGTTTTAATGCATTTAGTTGATCGCACGTGATTTTTCGACAGATTCACTGTGTAAATTCAAAAACAAGCATGACATTGTGTACAATTTATTCAAATTCCGCGGTCAATTACTTTCCTTCCTAGTTCCCTTTACCCCTGAAATAAATGAATGGAAAGAACCAAAGAATTTACATCCTTGGTTTTGATTAGCTAGGATGAAGTGCGAAACGAAATGTAATCGTCTGGCGAGGCTAGGGAGGCTTCAAGAAATTCATTTGACAACTGCCATTTTGGTGGAAGAATGTGCACCGGTCTTTTCGAGTTATTAGTACAAGGCTTATTACGACGTAGTTTGTTCAACTTTGTTGGAGTACCTGTGGAGGAGTTTCCATCGTAGTTGGTATGAAGTTATGATCATATTTTACTTCTATTTTTAATGATAGATGATGAAAAATATTGCTCGTAAACTTCGAACGTACTTTTCATGTTCCTGTGTGTACATGACGATGTACATGTATGACCATACCGATCTACCCACGACCTTATTTCTCTCAGCACGGTCTAATATATATCGTCATGATTCATCTCATGTACATGTACATTTAATCACAGAAATCCGACTCAGTCTGTTTCAGTTACATATTTTACTGTAAAAATATTCGTATACCCAATAGCATTCATTTGTTGTACATGTACAGTGGCTCGCATCAAAGTGAAAACCATGCGCATGCGTTCAACAGCTGTGTATGATAAAAGTAACTTTGAATTAAATGATGATATAATGTATATTTACTTACATATCAAGCAGCAAATTACAATCAATATTAAATAAAATGTTGCACTTCATCGAGGGAAAAAACATCTACCTTGACATATCACGTCAGAATTTGAAAACTAGTACAGAAAAACTAAATATTTAAGATGAGTTTGTGCTGTAACTCAAAACATACAGCCCATAGTCAAGGAATGTTGCCTGTACAACTGCCCAAAAGTAACAAAACTCTTCCTCAGTCCCCAGACCTAAATATAATCAAACATCCAATGGGCCAAATTAGAGGTGGAAATTAGACAACATACCATTTCAAACAAAGATGACTGCAGGAGAAATGGGACAAAATAAGTTCTCAGTATACACAAAAAAAACTTATGGAATCATATCCAAATGGCTTAAAGGAAGTGAGATAACAGAATGGTTTACCAACTAAGTACTAAGGTGTAACAAAATCAAAGACTGATTTCGTTTTTGTCAAGAAAAGATGACTGTATGGTTTCACTTAAATTGACGTTCATTTGCTGTATGGTTTTCACTTTGACATTGATTTGTTTAAATATTTAGTGTTGTTTTAATTAATTTTATTTAATGTTGATTGTAATTTGTTGCTTGATATGTAAGTAAATATACATTATATCATCATTTAATTCAAAGTTACTTTCCTTCGTTAAATTAGGATATTTAGCTGCATACACAGCTGTTGAACGCTTGTGTATGGTTTTCACTTTGAGCCACTGTAGGTGCAGCTCAGTTCCGAGGTCCGATTCCCAGGTCGGCTATGCTCGATTGTGGTTTTTCATAGTTTCCCACAATTCCTCCTTGCGAATGCTGAGATAGAGTAGTTCCTCTATGAAATCGGCCATGCGGACAATCCACCTTTGTCCCTAAATCATGTTCCATAAGGCCACGGCGCGGTGATTATCCACTAAGCTAAACTAAACAGTAAAATCGGTGTCTAATGTCTTGAACATGTTCCATGCTTTATGTATGCCGATTATACATGTAGGCCTACTTGTGAAATCAGCCAAAAAAGTTGTCAACTAACCTGTGGTGACTTTTGACGATTTTTTTTGGACTTCAACAAACGTGTTTAGGGATCAAAAAAATTCAAGTGACTGAAAATCGCAGAATCATGCTGGTCGAGTGTCTGACTTAACCTACTTGTCTGTGACTCCCAAGGGTAATAGATCACAGGGCACTAAACTAGCTAGTTCATCTCTGTATTCATGCATGAGAAGGGTTGATTATAAGGAGTCGACCATTACTGGATCCATGAATCACTTTATTGTTATTGCATACTATCTCTTGTAGAGTATTTGCGATTGAAAACTGGACATATTTCTTGTGAAGGGGTTTAATAATAATAATAATAATAAAAGCTTTATTCCTGGATGGGAACGGGAATAGAAGGGATAACGTTTCAGGTCATCACTTACATCTGCCCCATGGTACAATCATTACAAAAAAAAACTCAGTACAGAGGAGAGATATCACATAATGACACAGCAGAGATTTCAGAAGATATCAGATTTCAGAGATATCCATCAAAGCCAATTTGAAGTAGCAGACGACTTCGGATCAAAACTGTCTTCATAACGAGACATATTTTGTGAAAATATTTGTTACAGACGTGTATTTTTTTTAATGAAATAATGCATTACCAAAATAGACGGTTGCATTTCATCGTGACTAGATTTCGACAATCGACAAGAATTAGCAGAAAGACAAAAAGATGGCGCTGCGTGCATGATACGTTTTAGTCAATCGTGACAAGCTTCATCAGTTTGCATTAGTTCGGGGCGCGTCTTCGATGGAAAAACAACGTCGAAGATAGGTTTAATAATGTTGAATGGCGATGCGCTGGAAAATCGGAAGAAAATTAAGGTTTACGAGAGGTTGAAAGTGATTGCGTGCTCCACAATTCGAACACGAGGAATAGAAGAAAAAAAAATGGCGGCTATCAAGGTCCAAGTTGATGGATTTCAGAGCGCCGTTCATCTTCGTTATTTTCCATCCAAAAAGCCGCCTCACGTTTATTTATGACCCGGGAATCGTCGTCCAATCGAGCCGGACAAATGCAACGAAATGTGCGTTGAGATTCATCGAAAAAAAATGACGACCATGATTGATTTTTAGACGACTATATATCGAGTCGCCACCCAGTGATTTTCTAGCCTCAGATTATTCGTGTTATGCGATGAATCTGCAGGGGGTTTCCCCTGTTTGTTACCGTAATCCGTTTTCAAAAGAATCACAATCCACCTTTGCACCTGTTGTAAGTGGTTTTTCTGTCATAAATCCTATTCCTTCGAGGGTTGAATGAAGCCCAGTATTCATGTAACGCGTCCAGTTTGTGCTCATTCGTCGGATTTTAGGTGGCTTTACGTTCGCATGCAGCGCCATCTGAAACCAAGAACCGTGTACCTTATAATCTAAACCAATGAACACTAGTGTGCTACCCTGTGGGTATCTTTACCCAATATCAGACGGGTGGCCGTTTAACTATGTTTCGTTTATAAGCGAATGCGTGTCTGAGGGCTGGTTTATAATGACGAACAGCAGGGCGGCGCTGTAGTGTTTTGGCCACCAAAACATCAAAGGTGCCGACACGGAGTGGGCATACGGGTATTACTATACTGTGGTTACAGTAACCAAAAATAAGAAATGTCGTCACTGTTGAGGCAAGAGTACAATGTTTTCTCGATCAAATCAGAAATGCATTCTGTTTATAATGATAAAAGCAAACATTTTTCTACTTTCAGACTTTCGTACTTTGTGTTTGTAAATATTAAGCTAAAGTTTTTCTTGTTGGTAATCTCGTGGATGATCAGGGTGGCCACAGGTCAGGGAAGTCAGGGAAAAGTCAGGGAAAAAAATTGTGGTCAGGGAAATGTCAGGGAAATTT
>JAQGBX010001724.1:0-23413 GCA_034698745.1 Megaphyllum sjaelandicum | reverse complement strand
AATTGTAGGCATTGCTGGTGTTTATTTGTAATTTGATATGTAAGTAAATAAATATTAAATTTTTATTGCCATCTGAATGGTATTTTTTTGTAAAAATAATTTTCCCCTGCACCCACCATCGTTGAATGCTGGTGTATCATTTTCACTAGGAGCCACTGTACGTTGTGTACTATCAAGGATTTTTGTACATTTGTGTTAACTGTCATAACCATTTGACTCGCTCTGTCTACATTTTAAGTACATCATTAATGTGTTACCCACCAAAATCAACTAAGTCATCATTTGCACTAATACGAATGGCTCAATTTTCGTTTAGTTTTTGAACCATGAAAATCAGTGTTTGTACTTTGTTTCGAAGTTCAGGGCCAACGTCGAGCACTTTAAAACTTTTCTGAGAAACCTGACGTTTCTATGAGTCGAATTTTGTTCATTTTGTGTAAAGTATAGTACAAACAAAGAACATTATTTAGAGACCATATACTGTATGACATATTTATTTTAATTAGCTGGGTTAAAATTAATAGGTCATACTGTATATGGTCCCCAAATAATTTGTTCTTTGTTTGTACTTACTGTTCCGAAATTAATACATGTAATTTTATGTAACAGACTAATTATTTTTTTGAACTATAAGCTAGATATACTAACTGGGTTTTATAAAAATGTAGCAATTGTACACCTTGTAACAATTTTTTTAATGAATTTGTAGAAGCTCCTAAAGAAGGCCATGTATGCCGAAACGTAGAGCAATAATAAAATAAAATTTGTAGATGAACCATTAAAAAATCACGCAATTAAGTTTCTATGAATCACCGTCGGTGCTTTGGTGTAATTATATTGGTGCTCAAAGTTTTATAAGAATGACATCCGTGAGACTGTGTCATACATTAAGGTTTCTTATGCAGGTATTAGATTCTGTAGAAATAGAGAATGGCCAATAATAACTGGCGTTAGTATTAATCCATGTCGAATCTCGTTAAGACGAATCTCAAGGGACGTCAACATTTGTTCGTTTAAACCGTAGTTGGTATTATCAGAAGTCAGACAAAATATGACTTCAACAATAAGAACTAAAGGCTTTTTGGTGTGGAAAGAATTGAAATTTGCATAAAAGTACACTGCAAATTTTAACAATGCAACACGATTTTTGACGATACCACTTGAATGTTGATGATAACGACAAAGTTGGAAGCGAACCTACCTGTTGATCAAAGACATCCTTCAGATTAATGTATTTAGGCCTTGATTCTTATGCTAATTCTTATCTTAAAATGCGGAGTAGCATGTCGGCTGCAATTATTTCGAAATTATCGACATGTAATTTGAGGTTTGGACATTTTTTGTATGAATTTCCCAACTGCCGATCCTATTGACGCAGTTATAGAATCACCATTTTAAGAACTGGTGATCAAGCGCTGAATTTGAAGTTGATTTTTTTTAATATTTGTGAAAAACGCATTTTCAAAAATTAGAATGCTAGTGCAAGAACCAAATATTAAAGGCGGTTAAGGCGTGGAAGGAAAAATAAATCGTGGAAGTGATTCCGAAAACCTCGAAAATTTAAAGTGGTTTCGTGATTGAATCTGCTAAAACTGCTTTCGTAGGTAGGTCACATACAGTAAATGGAGCGCCATTGAAATTTAACCGTCATGTTTTCATTTATCTCTGAATTTGATCCATTGAATTTATTATCGGTGAACTTGTATTTGTATATTTGTGCTGAGATTTTTCAGAACACTTCAATTTTGATAATCGTTAAATTTGAGGAATTCTTTTATTCAGATTTTTTCGGGCTTTTGTCCCTCTGCCGGAGTACATGCATTTTGCAAATTTGAATGTGGCATAACAAATTCACGTTTTACTAGACACGTGTTTTAACGACATGTTCTTATGAATACATGTGAAAAACTTGTTATTTGTTTTCTAATTGATTTTTCCGACCACTTAAAGATACATAATGTTTACATGTATTGATTTGAATTCGTTTTCCAAATGTTCCTTTCTTTTTTAATGATTATGCATTTAGTTCGGTTGTAGCTTTTTTAGTGTCTGTAGTTTTAAAACGCCTTCTTTGAAGTGCTCTAAAGTGCATGCTGAAATTTTTTGAACGATATAATCAAACAAATTGGATGACCAAATTAAATGTGGCACATGCATGGGATGAATAATCTTTTGATATGCCCGGAGATTTCGTAATTAGCAGGAGTCAGTTCCACTATAATCCTGCACCCACGACCTATGATCGTGAACTATAATACACACATTTGTCATTTGATAATGTGAACAATGGGATATCTTATAGTTGAATAGCTAGTCCACAATATGCGGTGCATTGTATACATTTATGAAACGCAATTAAAGGCTGTGACTTCTAGCATCATTGACCTTTAAGTCATGGATGTAGGTGCTGATCAGTAAACAAATTAATTTGCCAATACAAAGTACTATCGCACAGAAGCTAATGACTCGAATCCATGGATTGACCTTTCATTTTGGCACACATTAGTTTGTGTTGTTCAGTTACATAGGCGTATGATATAGCTAATGTAACAATATTGAATCAGTTCAAGAGACTGAATGCTTCTGTTTTTACCAAATTGCATAAACATAGTCAACAGCAAATCGGATCTACACTTAATTTTAGCTGCTAAATTAATGGCTATTTGAGGTGACCATGCATTATTTGTCTGGCCAACCAAGCTCAGTTTGGTTGTCAACAGGCACCAATTTGAGCAGAATCACATGCAAGTTGAAAGGTCGAGCGTTTAATTCAAACTTGTCGTTAACGCAGAGAACGAGATCAATTTACTCTTCCGATCTTTATTTGAAAGTCAACTTTCCCATTAAAATCTGGGCTGAACTTCTGGAGGCCATCGTGATACCGTTGCTTTGGCTCAGCAATGCGAGCATATATAGGTTAAATTACTTAAGTCATCAAGGTCTGCGTCAAAATGAGCCACTTGGTTGCTGATTAACTATACTTTTTTATGACACTGGCATTTTATGCGATGAATGACATTTTCGTGGCCTTAATTTTGATCATTTGACCTGTAACCCATGACTGGGCGTTCTGTGGCGGCGTTCGAATCCCGTTACGGGACAGCAGTACTGGCATTTATAAACTTCGACGAACTTTTTTTATTATTATTATTTTTTATTTTTATTTTGTACGTCTGGATTTATTCAAAATTTGATTGCCGTGTCTTGCTTTAACCAATATTTTTTTACGGACAATTGTTGCAAGGAAATCCATAAAATATGGATATTACGTAAAATTACAATGGTTCTATTCAGACAAAACATATGACTTTAACAAAATATGAATGGGAAAGCGCTGCAACTTTTATCGGGGAATTTCCCATGTTTCTCATATTGTAAAAAGTTCGTGTTGACGTAACATGACGCGAATGCTTGGGAACTCGAACATCGATTCGTTTTATCCAAAAAATCGTTTTATCCGAATACGGAATTCATCTTGCACGAAGAAATTGAACATTGTTCGTCCATACCTTTGGACGGGGACTGGAAATGAGTTCGTATTATCAGAAATTCGTATATAGCGAGTTTTTCTTAATGAAGTTCCACTGTGTGAATTCGTGTATAATTGAGCATAAGTATTGAACATTGATATTTTATAAATATGCAGTATTAATAAAAAAAACCGAATTAACAACAATGACATCTTTTGAGCTTATTTTCCCACTAAGATTGCAGTTGGTAAATGGTTAATATTTATGCACGTGTACAAAACATGTTTAATTTTTGTAACTTCTGGAAAATTATAAGCGCCATTGACGCAATACTGTTTTATGAGGCAGGTTTTACGTCCTTTTTATTATATTTTTTTTTGACGTAAATTACTCGATAAAGTACAGGGATTAGTATACTGGGTGCGAGCAGTATGAACAACAAAGGAAAAGCAAACAACAATCATGGACGTGATTGTAATTTTAAAGTTTTATTTTCCACTTTTTTAAAATGTATACATGCATAAAGTAATTAAATGGCCTATAAAACTTTCGTTTAAATTTTGTTTACATTTTCAGCGCTTATTTTCCCCTCCCAACAATTTGTAGGTATATAGGTAAGAAACAAGAAAGAACTTGTGCTTAACTAGCCGTTATTTGCGTGGGTCACAAAAAACTGGTTTGGCGGATGTGGGCCATATTTGACTCTGCAGCGTCCACTGCCAAAATGCCATCCTTGTAGTGGCGTAATCGGAACTAGGTCACTGTCACTGGAGGGCCTAATAAAGAACTAACCTTGTAAAACCTTCATGCAAATGATACGCAAATAACGATGGAGGTTGAAAAACAAGGGGTGCTTACAAGAGGGTTCACAACGACTTTCTGTTTTGATTCTTGGTGCGCACGAGCAGAGGGGGTGCATGTGCGCCAAAGTGCGTCCAAGAATCTCTGCCAAATATTTGAAAGCATCATTTTTGAAGGTCTGACAATTTTCAGAGGTGATCTTGAGGAGTCGAGGGGTATGCCAGTGGGCCGGGTTCTTGCATCATTTTAGGATCCCGGAAATGACGCTTTCGGCTTGCCAAACAACTCACTTTGGTCTGTATCGACAGACGCTTGACGATAGTTTCCATGTTTTGACGTCAATGGTTTGGCCAAACTTTCGTGTTGACATTTTTAGCAAACCAAACAGTCGTTGCAGGGTTTACTAACCAACTCCAAAATAAATGCAAAACGTAGCACTTGGCTTCTTGTCAACACCTTTGCGTCAGTTGATGCAAGAGTACCCGCGGCACAACTGTTAAATTTGGACATGATCGCGTGACATCAATCGGCACGACTTGATCAACAATGAAAATGGCATGCAATGCCGTCAGGCCCTTCGGCAAGGTTCTAAGTTGGGCACGAGGATTGCGCAGGTTATGCAGGTAAAAATAAGATCGGGTAAAGGTCAGGTTGTCTGCGATGTAACTTAATTGCTGATGAAGCGTTACCTTTTTTGAGTAATATTGCAGCCTGAAGCAGATCGTGACCAAATATGTCGGGTCTCGCAGACTTGCGAAGTAATTGTCATGGAGCGAGATGTGTTGACAACAAAACAATGGATGCCAAAAGATGCCCAAGATCATGGCTCCAAACTTGTCTCTCCTCTAATTGCCTGCTATGTGCTGTGTGTGCACCTCATCCAAAATAAACTTAACTGTTTTCAGACACCGTTACATGTTTGGGGATTATGCAATTTTAGATATGAGGTTGCTTGTCGACTGACAGCCGTTACATGGCAGATGTCTTAAATCATCCCAGAGTGCAGAAATTGGAAATTTCAGATTTAAAACAAAACATCGAAACTCGGGACCACAACATTTGTGGATTTAAATGGTAGCTCGTATTATCAGGAAGACGGATTAGAACTAGTTTCCTCAAAAATTAGTATAAAGCGAGTTCTTCTTAATGAGGTTCCACTTTTTTGTTTTGACCGCTTCTGAAATGTTGGGAAACTGTTATACCACGGCTCCGGCCCCCAGACCTGAAAAACCTGGAAAAGTCTGAGAAGAATGGTTATTTTGAAAAAAGTCAGGGAAATTCAACGCAGTCATGGCGATCCAAAATTAATACCACTACAAGGTAATTAGCTCAGGGCCCATTTTCCGAGTAGAAATTTGCAAAAATTTCCGCATTTTCGAAGTACAGATTTGCAACATTTTCTACGTTTTCCAAGTAGAAATTTGAAAAATTCTCCACGTTTTCCATGTACAAATTTGCAAAATTGTCCACGTTTTTCGTGTACAAATGTTCAACATTTTCTAGATTTTCCGAGTAGCCTATACTAATTTTCCCCATTTTCCGAGAGCAAAATTTCCCACTTTTTCCAATTGTCGTTAGTAAATTTAAAAAAATATATTTTCTAGCGTCTTTTTTTCACGTTGTCATTGGTCAGGGAATTTTTTTAAAAAACCTGGAAAAGTCAGGGAAGTTGAAAATGAAATTTTTGGGGGAGCCCCGTATATAGCTGAAACCAGTTGTACATTTGTTGGGAATTTGGGAATGACCAATTTGCGATTATTCCGCTACAATACCAATTTATAAAGAAAATTAACTCATTCAAAGTGAGTTCTCATGAGGGTTCATGAAAATATCATGGGACGTTGGTCGCATCGTGCCCTCCACGAGTTGAGTGCATGAAGCATCATTGGGAAGTTTGAAAATCTCTCAACGATGTCATAAGTCATGGAAAAATGTTCAAGAACATTACGTAAGCGACATGAATTAAGCGAAAAACAAGCTGCTGAGTGATTGATTATTGATGTAAAAGGGCCATCTAACAATGTACAGAAAATGTGCCATATCCTTGATTGCACACAATTTCTGAAGGATCGACACATTGCAGTCAACATGCCTTCAGAGAAGAGAGATAAGCTGATAACGCCAGTGAGCCTCTCTGGAATATCGATTTGTAAAACTTCACCTCTCATTAATTCACATTTTTCAGATTACGTTTTTAATCCGGTCCAACAGTTTAATTATCGATCCTGATGACGTGGCCATGTAACCTTGCCAAGTCAAAGATTAATGGGTTAATAACACTTTTTCAACGGTTTCGTACTTTGAGCTCGAGTTGAAAGCCACAACGTTTCACGAAATACTGATTCCACTTTGATTATTCGAAGAAAGACATTTCACATATAGCATCTTGAACCCATGGTCGTGCTACAAGAGGCCATGCACTGGAAACACCAGTTGCACACTTACCCACACTTACATCTTGACATTTTTTTTCTTGAGTTGATCACTCAATTAGAATTAATGTTTCTAGACGTATTGTATTGCAAATGACGTCAAGTACGGATGGTGCGTCGACCATCACCCCACATCAGTATGAAGAAACACTTCGTGCAGCAAGTACTGTTAAAACCAGAAATTTTGAAAGACGCGAAAATCTTAACCTCAATGGATATCTTTGTGATCGTTGTGGATTTTAAAATTCATTTTGCAAGTTATGGGGAAGCGTGATGAATGATTCAATGTTTCAACAGTCTTGAAGAGGGCGTATTGTTCTCGAAAAACCTAACCGAGTTTAACAGCTATGACCCGTTGAAGACCTTTACCACTGCCATTTACATTCCCATGTTCGATTGCTGATAACGTCTTGTCAGAAACATTGCATTAAGTAGCTGATTTTACTGCATGACGTCTTCCGTTATCGTAAAGTCTTCGACGCTCTTAGATAAATGCCTTGGATTATTTACTCATCAAATTTACATAAGCTAACAGTTTTTGAATAAATACTGGTAATATCACGCATGTCAAGTACCAACGTTGGGGTTTCCACTAAACAAAAAACATTGAAGTTTGAAGTTTGTTAAGATGCCGAACTCACTTCATTATCGAAGGTTTCAGGCTGGTGAAATTGATGTTCATCTCGTGTTTTTTTATTTTTTATGTTATAAACAACTACATTTTTAGATTTCGTTCAATAGTGCGATGTACATGTATGTATTATTAAAATTGTGGGGACATTTAGGAAAGTTTATGTAGCTTACATTTGACTACTTCATTTATTAAATGGGACAATGCATCATTTCCTAAACAGAGTGATTCAAATTCATTTTACTGACAAATTTTATAGCCGGAAGTTCAAAGCTCCCTTCCTCTGTACCTCAATCTTTAATCACGTTTGCTTAAACTTTGATGTCAAGATATATGACAAGTTCTTAGCATTGACGTCATGGCCTGGGCACAGATCAACGCTGGCAAAAACATAGTTTTCTGCAACTGTTATCCTTGATTGTCTGGTTCTGCTGATAGAGATACCATGAGACTGAAATTTCTACCAATCAAAGCATGACTTGAGTACATATATAAAGAGACGTATGTACATGTATAAATACTAATTACGTCTCGCTGTTGGTTTCTTAAACCTAAAATAACCCATAAAAAAAAGGCATAATGTTACTTGATATTCAGTTGAAATTGCTTTAGATCTGACCCAACTCAAGATTGTTCAATTTTCAGTTGTAGCAATTTTTAAAATCGCATAAAGTTGAATGAACTGCATATTGTAAAGTAACCTGGCCATGTACATGTACGTTTATTGGTATGATTTGGTAATGTAGTTTTTCTTTTTTTTTTTACCAAAAGTACCTAAAAAGTTTATGATAAAAAAAGTGTATGATTCATACAGCACATCGAAAATTGCTTCGAAATTTTAAGAAAGCATGAAAAACAGCCAAGATTATGAAACAAGGACATAAAAATTATTATTATAAATACACATGATTATTTAAAAAAACAGGACAATCATCAGATTAAATTTGGAACAAAAATACAGCATTAGTTTTTCGAACCAAAACAAATAAAATGACTATAAGCACAGGAGTGAATCAACTTCGATGTTGATTTCGTACGAAAAATTTCCCATATTTTAACGTGATATTAATTTTTGAAAAGGGAAGTAACGTGTGTTTTGGTTAAAGATGTCACAACAAGTTATTACGCGATTACGAAGCTATTTACCTCTGTAATGTCCGACTATAATAAATTGAAACGAAAGGCAATCGCGTGATGTTTTAACAACCAAAACATAATGTTTATTTCAGTCACGCCTGAGTTTCCAGATGTTGGTTCTTGAAAACATGCGGATATGTACGTAGCTTATCTGGATTTACCAGTTTCCCAAGAATTCTTATACTGTATAATAGGGAAATCATACGATGGGTTTTGCTTGATGATGTTTTGGTGAATTTTCATTTCCAACGAATTGACTTTTTTTTCATGTTTGCCAACGATCGCAAATGTCTCGTTTTGTCATTGTTAAGTTGAACATATCATATCTGAATGGTGTCAATACTGATAAGAATAACATTTCGAGATAATTGTTGTTTGCTAACTCTTGGGTCATGCGCCGAATATCTTCAAAGAGGACAAACCCATCTTTTGGCGTTATTTGTTCGCCGAAATGATTGAAAAGTGTTGTTCAATTTGTGTTTCATGCATTGATGCAAGTTGTTGTGAAAAAGATGTCGGAAAGGTGTTTTCAGGAAATTACACCTTAAAATAATGGTGATAAATCTTCCAGACCTTTGCAAGATTGCATGTATGTTAATAAGAGACTCTGACAGAAGCTTTGTGAATATTCGCATTTTGGCAGTTGTCAAGTCACGTGTGCAGAAGAAATCACCTTGAGGGAATTTTTTTAAATCAATTAGCGCGTCCATTGTGCACATGTGTGTGCAAACAGGGTATCCCCAGACATTAGAAATCTGGAAAAGTCAGGCAACTTAAAAATGTATGGAAAAGTCAGTGAGAAGTCGGGGAAGAATGGCTTATTTTGAAAAAGTCAGGGAAATTCAACGTAGTCATGTTGTTGCGATTCAAAATTAATGCCTCTACATGGTTACCTCAGGGCCAATTTTCCGAGTAGAAATTTGCAAAATTTCTCACGTTTTCAGAGGACAAAATTGCACAATTTCCCACGTTTTCCGAGGACAAAATTACAAAATTTCCCTTATTTTTCAAAGACAAAGTTGCACATGTTCCACATTTTCCATGGAAAAAATTGCGAAATTTCTCACGTTTTCTGAGTAAAAATTTTCAACATTTTCAGAATACAAAAGTGTCAAATTTTCAACATTTTTTCATGCAATTTTTTTTTAACTTTTCTATGTTTAAATTTTTAAATTGTCATTAGTTAATTTTGAAAAAATATTTTTCTTTGTCGATTTTGCAAAATATGTCAATTTTTGACATTGTTTTTGGTCAGGGAAATTTTTTTAAAACCTGGAAAAGTCAGGGAAGTTGAAAAAGAAATTTCTTGGGGAACCCTGGCAAAGTGAGATTCTTAAAGCTTAAGTCTGCATTGAGTACTGTACCACTGTTGTCTTGAAATCATTGTATTAAATGTTTGACATTGCTTTCAGTCACTCTACTTATCAAAAGTTTGACCGTAAACTTTAGTTTTTCTCGGATACTTTATTTTTTATTTCATTTACAGTACATGTACAGTATATTCATTAAATCAGAAGTTACTTGTACTTTTTCTTCCAAGTTTTCCAAAGTGTTTATAAACACGTACTGTATTTGCTCTCATGCATTGTGTGACACAAACAAACTCATTCCGTAATTTTTATCTTTCCAGAAATTAGCATTAAATAATGGATCGGAATCTTATAAAGCATGGGAAAAATCTCCATTACCAATAAATTTCCAAGTGAATTTATTTAATGTAACGAATCCTAGTGAAGTACTCTTGGGAATGAAGCCGATTCTTAAAGAAATGGGGCCTTATGGATTTTCGTGAGTATTTCTCCCATTTAGTAATTATCTGTAACCCTGTCTGAAATTTCAGTGCCATGGGAACCATTGAGTGAATCACTGACTCTGTTGGAATTAATTTGCATGTAGACAATCAAGAGAGAAATATGAGGTGAGCTTTGATGATGGAGCTGATACGGTGGAGTTCCGGCAACGGAAGACGTACATCTTCAACCCCGACATCACCACTGGGTCATTAAATGACACGATCACAATGCCAAATGTGCCTCTCATGGTAAGATGCTTGGTCTTCTCTTAGCATAACATGAATTTATAGACATGGACTTTTAAGTTTTAAAGGTTTTTGATCTTCACATGAACCAATCTGAGGGTGCTGAAAATTCTTTTTTTAGTTTTGCATTGTTAGATAAAATTCAGCCAACTTCCTAGGGATGTTCTAGAAGTTTACCATCAGCATTCTGTCACTGTTCTTAACCGAATCCTTGGATTGATTTCTGAGTATCAACTTGTGTAATTGTTTATCTGTTATAGGCACTGGCAAAAGTAGCATCCACGATGTCTGGTGCCAAAAAGTTTCTGCTGAATATGATGATGCAGACTTATAAAGCCAAACCATTCGTCACCAAGACTGTCAACCAAATGATGTTTGAAGGGTACAAGGATGATTTTATGGCGTTCTTAGCAAAGCAAGAGAAACGTCAGATCCTTCCGAATGATACTTTCGGATTTTTGTATGGAGTAAGTATTGGTTTCACTCTTTGGATTTTCGAAATATGGCTGTCTTTGCGCCAATTCAGTTCAGGGATTTACGTATTGACTTCTATATTCTAGACAAATGCAACATCTGACGGTGTGTATGACATTCTCAGGGGAAACGACGATATTAAATCGTTCTCTAAAATAGTTTCATTCAACAATATGACGTGAGTTGTTCTACTTTTAATTCTTTAACAAATATTGTTGTTTTTGGTCATGCAACTTGGAATGTTTTTTTAGCACGCTGCCTTACTGGGAAGGGTCTTACTGCAAAATGATAAATGGCACAGGTAAGCACGTTAATAGATGCACAATTTGTCACTCCAGTTACTGAAAGAGCATGCTCATTCCAAAGTAATTTTGACAATTGCCATATGCAAGTATTGCTGCTTAAAAACTCAAGGATTGCTGTCTTAAATTATCATGAAATTATCTGGGAGAAATTATAAAAAGTTTGCGAAATTTGCATGTTTGAACATATGTGATGTCCTGTGTGCAGCGCTACACTGTACAGTAATTTCATTACTTCACCCCCCTTTTTTTTGTTGTTGAAAATTACCAAATTTGTATCACAACATTTGTTTCATATTGTTCTTAGATGGAAGTCAATACCCCCCTTTCGTTCCTCAGGAGGGAAATATACAAATGTTCATTGCTGATCTGTGCAGGTGCGTTTTAGGGGTTAGCTTGTCCGTGTACCTGATTATTATGAAATTTATCATTGAAATGCATTGATCGTATTATGGTTCTACGCAGATCCTTGTATCTCACGTATTCCGAGGAGGTGATGGTGGAAGGAGTGAAGCTGTTCCGGTTTAGGGTGGCTAAAGAACTGTTGCAGTCCGGTTATAACAATCCAGACAACATGTGCTATTGTGCTCGTGATGGCAACACCTCTGTCTGTATGCCTGATGGAGCATTGAACATTACTCTCTGCAAGAAAGGTAATCCAGAAAATTACTAAGTCGGCTCTTGTAATTTGCCTAACCAAAGAAATGCTTTAATTAAGTTTAGCGAAGACAAATGTTAATAAAGAGATTTGTTCCATTGTTAGGTGCTCCGTTGGTTGTATCTTTGCCGCACTTTTATCTCGCTGATGACATTTATCGGCAGGAAGTGGAAGGATTAATGCCAGATCCGCTATTACATGACACTTATATCGACGTGGAACAGGTAAGAATATCTAACCCCAAATCTTCGACAAAAGGACAAAAGTGCTTGTGTCGTATTAGACAAACAAAAAACGATTACTTTTAATTGTTAATTTTCAAGATTCCGAAGTTATTAAATTGAATGTTGCGACATGTACTGAATATTTATGGTTGGTTTCTTAAACTGCTTAAACTTCATTTTTTATTTTTATTTTTTCTCAGATGACAGGCATCGTAATGAACGCTGCAAAACGATTGCAAATGAATGCTGATATGAGGCCTATTCCTGGCATTACGTAAGTGTGCTAATATCTCGTCGAATCTGAATAGCGTTTTAGATTACTCGCATCGAGCTCACACACGCCATTTCAATTTTCTTTTATAGGGGCTTCGGCAAACTGCCTAAAGTAATTTTCCCGTTGATTTGGGTGTACGAGGTAAGTTGTGGTAGTGGAATCTTCAGTTTCTGTGGTAAGATGGTGTTCGTTTACTAGAAAATCTCCTTATTTTTGCATATGTTGACGAATTTTTAGGGAGCAACAATAAACGAGGCTACGGCAGAAAAATTCAAAAGTCAGCTGGTGAGGCCGTTGATGATCGCAAAAGCTATTACGTACGGGCTAATGGGTGTTGGATTGATCATGTTCGTCGGTCTCTTCATTTATGCAGTTTCAACATGTTTTGTGAAGGTTAGAAAAGTATTTTGTGAAAATAGTCGGTCTCCTCATGACTAGATGAGATTTTAATCCCATTATGAGAATCTTTTTCTGCGTAACCAACCATATCGCTTCGGCATTTTTAGCCTGGCTTCAATCTGCAATATTTTTTAGCCTGGTTCCAATCTACAAGACAGGCTATGTCATGAATTGACATGAGTTGATGGATTTTCCATCTCTAATTATCACCTTCCCTCAAGTAATTTTGCGCTTGACAGTGAAGGACAAACATTATCTCTTTTACATATTAGAAAGTAGACTGCTGCCATTAGAAGTAATGATAATTTAGCCACTTTATAAAACGCAAGCTGAAAAACCCGGCCTTGCCCGGGGAAATGGTCCGACAGTTTCATGGCCATGTTGAAAACAGTTTGACAGTTTTATGGCCCTTGGAATTCCCCACGGATTTAACGTCCTCATCGCGGTGCCGAGTCATCAGGGGCGATTCGAAACGGGCGACTTCGAAATGCACGTCTTCCCTACGCTCTGGTCGAAAGCGTCCTTTTCGAATGGCCCCCAAACAAACACACATACCCAGTCACAAACAAGAAGGAGGCGATTTGAAATTTATATATGTAGACATAGCGAATGTTCTCATTTTAGAATTGTTACCACAATTTAAGGTGTTTTATTTGGAGGGGGTGGGGTTAGGGTCGTTGTTTTATGTTCTCCCCCTAATTTCATTTATTCGTATTAGCGGACGTGGTTTATGAATGACCCTGTTATTGCGTTTCATATTTGGCAGCACTGCCAGCGCCATCACAGTACACGTGGCGCCATCTTCTGTTCTATGTAGAAATAATCGTGAAACGTTGTGTTCGCCCGTTCTGGATTGTTTTGATGGATTATTGAAATGTGTTGGTAATGTGATAAACCGTGGATAAACGTACAATAGTTGGCTGGTGGTTTGAGTTGACAAATTTATGCGATTTTTAACCAAGTAACGGTGCAGCGAATGTAATAAAATGAACGCCCTGGCAGCTGTTTATACAGAATCATTGCGATATACGTAAACAAGGTCATATCGTACATTACGTTCATACCTTGGTGGGTGGATCTAGTTTTCTTGTCATTTTATTCTATTTTTAATAGTATAATGTTGCATTCGCTATGAGAGCTAGTTGTCTGGATAAACCTGATAAAACTCGGTCATGATACTATCAGAATCTAAACTGAGCTAATTAAGTCGTAATACGTATTTGTACCGAGCATAGATCATTACCTGTAGGCTACATGCATGTCTACATGCACATGCAATCTCTAAAAAAAAAAAAAAAAAAAAAAATTGCCTCCTCCTCCATCATGAAAAATTGTTCTTTTTAGAAACAGGGTGGCCACAGTTCAGGGAATTCAGGGAAAAATAAGTGGTCATAGAAGTCATGCATGCATGGAAACGTCAAGGAAATTTTCCCAAATAAGAGCAAAATGCTATCCCTGCACTCAGTCTGCTAGCAGCTCCATCCCCAATCCTCTTCAGCTAGATTTGTAACAAAATTTAGTGTTTTGTCAAGCTTCTCATTGCAATTGTAATTTTTCATCATGACATAAAAATTGATATGCATTAACAAGTTAGTTTTGGTCAGGGAAAAGTCAGGGAAATTGAGAATGAATATTTTGTGGCTGTTCAATTCATTATCGGCTGTTCAATTTTGAGAATGCACCGTCCTAAAATGAAGTGCACAGGAATATCAGCTCTCAATGGATATTAATAATTGTTAAAAAATTAAAAAAAAGTATTTGAAAGTAAAATTTTTTGTTTAAACATTTATTAACATATCGCATGTACAGATTTATTTTATTTACGGTATGTTTGTTGGTGCATGTTACTTGTCTTACCGATGGTAAGACATAGTGGAGAGACCACTGCTTAAAAATTCTACTTGTCTTGAAATCTCACATTTGCCAGTTTTTGAAAGTTTTATTTCAGCATATTTCAAAACCTGACCATAAATATGTTTTGTTTTCCAGAATAGTGAAAAAGATCCACTGGAAAGACCAACTAATGGAAACGCGTCTGTTGTGCAATCTGAACTTAAGCCGATGATTCATAATCAGAACGATAGCACACAAAACGGCCACTATGTTCGTGCTTAGTCAACAATTCACATCTACTCATCATTGTTTATTCCTGCAGTATTTCCCAAATCCTCAATTGTAGCGTTATAGTAGACTTTTTAAAAGTGGCGTCATCCGCCTTCATACTCGTGAAGGCACGTTTGTGTTCCTAATTGTAATCATCACAATTAACATTTATACATTATTAGATTAGCTTAATTGTTATATGACCAGTTAAAGAGAATGGCGACTGATTATAGGCCCTTGAACTTTAAGGAAGGTAGCCCTTCACTGGAACCAAATATTTCACAAGTTGGCCAAAATTCTTCTCCACTCTGTGATAAAGGCATCGTAGTGCTAGACGAAAAATTGCAGACTGATGAAATACTGGATTCTGATTGTTCCGCATGTGAGCAATCGCCCTTTTCCATGCTTCCAGCGGAGCTTCACCACAAAATCTTCTCCTATTTGAATCATATTGAACTCGCAACCGTATCGGTGGTGTGCCAGGAATGGCGCCGTTTGGTAATGGCTCCGCTGCTCTGGCGCAATCTTACACTTTCGCAAACGTGTGACATTGATGGCGTGTGCATTTTTAAGGGGACACCCTTTTTGCGTTCGCTGACCCTCAATCTGGACAGCATGTTGGAAGTGATTCATGTCACCTTGCACCTCGCCTTGTGCTGCCCTAAACTCTCCTACTTGAACATGCGCTTCTGCAACGGCATCAATGCTCGGTCTATTAATTTACTAGTGACGTTTTGTCCATGCCTCGAGGAAATTAACCTGGAAGGATGCGAGGGAGTGGATGATGAGATTGTCGCTTCCATCGTGGGCTTCCCCAAGCTGAAGCGGCTTAACCTTTCACACTGCAGGCGGATAACTGACAAGGCTATTATGAGCATTGTATCAACTTGTGAGCATCTTGAGTCCTTATATATCAACGGCAATACACTCATTACGGATCGGTGAGTATAATATAGATTTTGAAAAAAGTGCTCGTCCCTGAACACTTTTCTTGATTGTATAGATTCATATCGGCCAAATCTGATATATTATTTAGCTTCAATTTCTTCAGAGTTTAGTTAAAATAATATTGTTTTAGTATTGTCGGAAATTACGCAGTGATTTGATTTTTTTCGCATGTTCGTTTTTGTAGGTCTGTAATGGCCCTAGCGTCGGCTAAAAAAACATTGCTGCAAGAATTGTGCCTTGATGGTGAAAACTTGACAGATGCTTCTTATCTTGTATTGTCTCAGTGTGAAAAGTTGACAACATTGCAGATTTGGTATGCAGAAGGAATGACTGACGAGGGATTAATGGCATTAATGGTAAAAATTTTAATTTCAAGCAAGCTTTATCATGCACTTGAAATTGTATCATTAAACTTCTTTTGTATTTCTTTCTTTACAGAGCTTAAAGGAGTTGAAAGACCTTCAGATCAGGCAACCAAAGAATTTGTCATCTCAGGGTTTAACCATGTTGTTTGAAGGTGGTAACCTCGGTACGCTTGTCATTCTAAATTTGTGTGGATGTCAGCAAATACAAGATAGTGCTGTTAAGGTTATTTCCCAAAGGTAAGGCGTGCCTAATTTTCATTTTGATAAAAATGATTTTTACTAGAAATTAAAGGACCCTTTATTGCTTAAAAAGTTTGTTATCTTTGATATGAATTGAAGTTTATCCTAGTGATTATATAATAAATGATGCTAGCACATTCCCAAAATATTCGTGTTTCTTTTATTAATCTGTGGATATTGTTATAGTTGCCCTCACCTCCAACAGTTGATCTTGGCTTGGTGCTGGGAAGTTACTGATGAAGGTCTTGATCATATTGTTAATCATTGTCGGTAAGAATACATCTCGATTAGTAAAGATTTTCTCGTATTAAGATGATTTATTGCTAATGAAATCATATTTTACTTCCATTGTTCAGGTATCTGACTCATCTAGATTTAACGGGCCTCTTACTGTTCAAAGGAAATTGCTTACTGCAGATTCCAGAACTATTGCCCAGGCTGACATTCTTAGATCTTCAGCAGTGTGGACAAGTAAGATACAAAGTATTTATTAGTGTCTATCTAAGATGAGCTTGATACCCGAAGGTTTTATCCTGTTTAGTGATGAGTTGTTATTCATTGATCAGAATCCTAGCATACACCTAAAATGTCAAAAATCGAATTATCGTTCTGATGTTGAGTAGTGCCATTCATTGCTTGTCTTTCAAACCTTTCAAGGTAGACTGGGAGACTTTAATTATTTTTTCACTGATCTTCATACTCTACGTTTGTGTGGTAGTTTTTAATGCATTATGTCCTATGATTTAATATTGACGCGTTTTAGTGTAAAATTGGTGTTTGGACAACCCTCTGGTTTGGCTTTTTTCATCTTAGAAATGATGAAGGTAGAAATCTTGTTATAGATTTCATACTGTAGCTACCTGGGGTGCCAATTCATGATCAGTAACTTGGTTTATGATCATAATATTACAGGTTAAAGCTGAATCTACACCACATTGCAAAAGCAATTGGTGGTTTTGATCATGAACATAACATTGAACATTATTTGCTGTTAAATCGCAGATAGTGTTCAGTGAACATTTCTGACAGCCTGTTTTAATGGTTTTTTTTTGCGATTCCAGGTATCGGATGAAGTTCTCGAACAAATCTATCGCTTGATGCCATCTTTACGCATTTTCAATTATTACGGTGAACAAATTACTACGGAGAATTGCAACGAGGGCATCTGCACGCCGGAAGCCGAGGAGAATGTGATGTTTGCTGTATCCGATGCTGTGGAAATGGAACCAAGATAGCAGCAGGTTTTATCAAACTCCTTATGTTTTCGAAGTTTTGAGGCAACGGGCTTGTTCCTGCGAATTTTTGGAAGCGTTGATTGATGCCGTACTCGCCTAGACAAGTTTCGTAGTGTTTGCGCAAGTTCTTCTTGAGGAAATAGGTTTACATCGCAGTCTTCCAAGAACTACTGAGTGAGATCTCAGAACGACACTCCTGAATAACAAGCTTATCCCTTGAAATGCTGCTATAGTATGTGATTCAACTCAGGTAACAGTTATTTCTGCTGTCCATGAGAACGTTCTCCTTTGCTTTGGAGGTTAGCAAACACATTGAAGATATCCCAGGGGAGTGCCTTAGATTTCCCAATTTCATAACATCAATGAAGGTAAAAACTTGATATAATGCTCAAGAAGATTAAATGCGGAAATGGCTATTTTCCTTTCCTAGTGAACACATTGCACCTTGTGATAACTCACAGAATAAGCTAATACCATTATGTAACATCAAAAATTGTACAAAATAGCACCTATACAAATGATGTAACTTGGTTTAATTAAGACTGCTGAATGTAAAGTAATTTACCGTTATTTTTTTTTCATAATGTAGCAATGTGTCAACAGCTATGCTTGACAAACTGACCAAAAATGTAAATGACTTAATTTAGGCCACTAGCATCATGACATTTTTTTTTATAATTCAAACGTTCCCACCCATAATTTCAAATGTCTGCTCTTATTATTGAGATTAGTTTACTTTAAATAACATTTCTTTTGACTTTCGGGACATTCTTCTCGATTAATCTTAGAGGAATTATCGTTGACAGTTTTAATTTAAGCAGGTCTAAAGCATGTTGAGCAAATACTAAAATAGCAAGATCTGCTTTTCTTCTGACACATTTGCATTTTCTACCTCCATCCTAAAGATTATTTCTTCGCCTCGGAAACTATTCTATCTCACTGTAGATTTGTCCTCAACGATTTAAATTAACCACATTTCCTATAGTGCGGGTGTTAGGGAAAGTAAGGCAGGGGAAACTACCACGAAGAGTTTTGGACTGGTGGAGTTCATAGTTGAAAATCCTTCTTCCCCAATGACATAATTTTGTGAGAATGGATTTTCAGCAATAACCGAAGCTTCCAGTCCATATTCACATTGGAAATTGTGAATGTATGGAATTGCCAGACCTTGTGCTTTAATGGCCACATGTATATATTGCTGTAGTTTAGATTTAGGACGGTCACCTCGTACAACGATTTGCCAAAATGTATAGAGTACATAGATGTGCGACAAAGGGTGTTGAAGACAATTGCCTCGTTGATTAACACCGCAATTTACATTCCCCTTTTGTCATTTGCGAGCTAAGGTTTCCAAGTTTCCTTTAAACTTACCTTTTTTGAGGAAAGAGTAAACCCACGTTTGAGAATTCATGTGCGACATTTGAATGGAATGTTTAAATTTTTCTGAACTTGCGCACGTTTCAAGTTTGGCACTGATACGAAGCAATGTCTGTCACGAAAGCCATTGTTATTAACATTTCTGTGAAATGTGAATACGTTTTTTTAAATAGCCCATCCCTTAATTTTATCCAATTGACCTTTCTAGATAAAGGCATGTTTTAGCTGTGTTTAGAATATTATTGATTATTAATTCGTTGCCACTCCTTTTCGAAGGCTGCTTGACCGAAGCCCATTCACTGATGCGGTGAATGGGCTGTTGGTCGACTCGCTTTTTTGTGTTTTCTCTTATATTATCTTTATAGTCCTTCCATACCTATTTTACTAACATTAAGCTGTTACCAATTTTGTGTAAATTTTTCTGATTGAATACGTTTATTAAATTATAACCAATTCTTTTCCATTCTTCTTGTTTTATTTCATATTTTGTTTATTCAGTTTTTTGTCATTCTCTATTTTTCGGTTTTCATTTTAGTGGTTCTTTTGAACTGCGATTTTTCCTTTTCTATACTGACGTGCACTTCATGTTATGTGGCTCTCAGATAAGCAATTATCGTCTTGATGATTTTATACTAGTATAGTCACAGTATACATATACATGTACATGTATAAGGTGCCATCTTATAAATTACTCATGAACCAGTTTAGTATCGAGTATTACTGGATCCTCATTGAACGTGATGTGGTTCGCAAACAATTACGATTTAACATGCTTTTGACAATTTTTGATTCTTGAATGACTTTTTTGCAAGTCTTCAGCATCCACATGGAAAGGGATATAGGGGGCGGGAGTCATTGAAAAGTGGATAGTTATTCTGAAAGTGGACGTCCTGAAAAAGCTTAAAAAAGGACGATTGAGTGAATACAAAAAAACCAGTTCACTTAAGTAAGCGACAGTTGAGGCTAGTTCAACGTAAATCCGGTTCGAACTAGTTCAGTGAAGTAGTTTATTTAAATGGTGAGTGAAGTAGGAGTGAGTAACTCACTTCGGGAACGACGAGTCCTATATTCCCTTCCGCTACGCGGCGCTGCGAGCACATGGCTAGGAAAAAGTGGGCGGAGTCGCCATACTGGTCTTTTCGTATCGAGCCTCGTTTCGTATGCTTTGAATTCCACTTCCAACCTGGACTCCTAAGATGGCGGCAATTTTGTACGTTCCCGTCCTGCAATCTGCTGGTCTTAGTTGATGCAGTGAACACATGTGTAATTCAATTAATATTCACATGTGTTATTCAATTAACTTGTTTCATCATTCCGCATCCTTTCCTCATCCGAAAGAGCAACATTGATAGTGCTTAGATTTGGTATCTTCATGGTCATTCTTATGACCAGAATAAGACATTCGTGAAACTACATGCACTTTGTGGAATTTCGTGCGAATTCTTTCTCCAACGTCTGGGTAAATGTACTTTGGCCCTCAAGTTGACTAGTTTACTCCTGCATGGTGCATCGTGTGATCATACAGTGGACAATTTCATGTACAGTATTTTGTGCTTCGTGAAAGTCGATCAGCGCAGCACCGTTAACAACTTAACATCATTGTTCCGGATACGCTGAAGTGTCGCATTATAAAGTTTAATTTTAAGGTAAGTTTAGTCTTATTATATAAATCCTATACTGTATGTCTTTTCAACTACAAATTAATGGGGTACTCAATTCGACAGCCAGTGAAGTCACGTGTGGAAAAATGATACGTTTAAAAAATTCACTCAAGGTTATCGCTGATTTTAAACATGCATGCATGACTTCATCATAGTCAAAAATATATGTACTGTATCACTGTATGTCACAATTTTTGAAAATCGCCGTTATTATAATTGCGACCTTTTTTTAGAATACATAGTGGTTGACCTTGCTTTTTTTTTATACGTGAACTCTGGAAATCTGCAAATATCGCTGTAAAGGGCAATTATTTTATGACCCGAATTGCAGTCATGTTCAAAACGTTAAAATTTAGAATTTCTGGGTCTTTATTTCACCTTTTGTGAAACAAAGTTCAGTGTACAATCGATGCACTTTATATTATACTGCGCAGAATACAGAAATTACTAACATGTTTTAAAAGCATAACAAGCTGTTTATGAGCTGATAAGGAAATAATGTTCTAGTTTTTGAAGATCCATTTCGAAGTGTTTTATCCATAACTTTTTTACGTCGACGTAGGCCTACTTATTTTCTTCAGGATTCGCCCTACATTTACAGTACATGTTCTTTAAAATGTGTCGGAAACTACCGCAATACTTCTGTATCTGCCAATTACTTTCTGAATTTTGCCACCATATGTGATGAAGATCGACCATTGACAGACAGACTGCAGTGCTAATGGCGAATTCGATTGGGCCAAAAATCTGCACTGTGTACACCGAGTGTACGTTTCTGCACTCGTTCCAGTCGGTTGGGCAACGTGCATACTTCAGCATACCATTCCGTATTCGATTGGTTACACTACGTGCACTGGGTGTACACTGTGTACGCCGTCGAGAGAGTCGGTGTACACCGTGCATCCAATATGGCGGATTATATTTCGTCTGCTTTTCTTCAAATTCGTCTGCTGTAATGCACCGGTGACGTCATGAGCTTGCACGGCGCAAAAAATGTCACGTGATCACTGATCAGGTTGCACTGCACTGGTGGGCCCAACCGAATTCGCCAAACAGTTTCCATTTAATATCACGGGTTCATCCGTAACAATTTGTTAAAATGTACGAACCTGAATAAAGCGTTCGAAGAACTGAAGGCAATGACTAAATAGTAATTGAGACACCTGATTTCGAACCTTTTAATTTACAGCATCAGAATGATCAGATATAATCTGAGAAATCAGTCTACAAACATATTTCATATTCCAACAACGATCAGTTCACTTAAAATATTGCGCTTTCTCAAATGGAAAAATTCGTGCCTAAAGAAATGTCAGACTGCCTATCAACATTGTGCAAACTACATGAAATACTATTTGATCACAAGCGTCGACAAATATTGTTACAGAAGACAGGGTAATCTAGCAAAACATTTTATACCGAAGATTCTCTTCATATTGCAATCACAGAATGTCGATGCAATTCAAAAGTGTATATAGAGTACATGTAGAATGCCTGCATGGAAATTACACACTTTCATCTTAGGTGTGGAGAAATTGAAACCAATTGAAAGACCAGGCCCCATTGCTGTTGCCCGATTCGAAGGTGAAGTAGATGTCGTGCGTCCCGGTAACGTTATACTTCAGTGAACGGGTTAGTGTCACGTAAGTCTGTTCGCCATAAGTGTTGGTGAGAACTTGGGAAATGATCTCTGTGCCAGTGGCGCTGTCCAGTCGACCAACGATGTTTATGGTTTCTCCAACGGCGAAGTTCGTTGCAACCCGAATTGCGATTTCCGAGGCGCTTTCGTTGTTGAATGCTGCGCCGAAATAGCCCAAAATGCCACCGTCGGAAATGCCGTGCACGTCCAGTACTCCGTCTATGTCATTGCACGATTCCAAGTAGAGTCCTTCTTGGTAGTTGTAGCTCTCCGATTGGATCTTGCTGAACGGATTGAAGACTCGGGTTTGTGGTTATCACGAGTTTCTTGTTGGTCGCCGGTATGGCCAATGCTATGGCCATGGCCATGGCCACGAACAAAATGAAGCAAGACACAAATTTCATGGTGACAGTAGATTGATCAAAGAGTTTCTGAATTTTAATTTCGCTTTTTGGTTTTATATACTGTAGGTGAATTTGCCATTCGATACTTCGTCAACGCCTGATAATCTTAAGTGCATTCTCATCGTGGTTACAAACCACTGATAGAAACTAACCGTTACTTAATTGCTGATAACTCGAATGATTTCCTCGAAACGATAAAAGCGAGATGCAACTGACATGGTCATGGAAAATCGATGTTGGTATCTCGCGAGGGTTTTCGTGGAAATTGCGTTTTGAAAACATGTTCACCCAGGTGGAAAAAATGACGAACGTTGACATCCTCTTGACGTGATTTGGACGTCTCCACGTCCAATAACAATGACGTAAATGTACGTCTTAGTTTCGTACATTTGTTAAAATTTCTTGGAAACCAGTCTACTTTAAAAAAAAAAATGGATGTTATTATGGAGGAGGTAGAAACGTCACCAAGCAGGGTGGTGACCAAGTCCTAAAAGTCCTAAAAGTCCTAAAAAAGTCCTAAAATAAAAAAAAAGTCCTAAAAGTCCTAAAAAAGTCCTAAATATTCAGCTAAAGTCAGATAAAGTCCTAAATTTTCAAAATT
>JAQGBX010001723.1:0-23414 GCA_034698745.1 Megaphyllum sjaelandicum | reverse complement strand
AAAGTGCCGGAGATATATACTTGATCTTTTAAGAACGTTGTGAATGTATACGGTATTTACGGTACATAATGGTCTTACTGTTAATAGTTGAATGTAATGTATATTCTGCTAGGATATGCAGAGCTTAGGCACAAATGCTCGAGTGATTGACTGATAACAATTTTGAGGAAGTTCTACAAGCGATGATTTTCTCTTTTAAGTGCTTACGAATGCTGATAAACTTTATAAAAAATAGGTTTTGCAACTGATGTCATTTCACCCTCTCATAAGTGCATCAAGATGTAAAGTATAATTTCTGTTACTAGGGTCTATCTATATATAGTCTGTTATTGCGGCACTCGCGTAGAATCTTGATAATATCCCGATAATTATATTGATTTTAAGAAATTGAATTCTGTGTTTCTTAGCGATACGAGCAATCTTTTATTGCGTTAACAATAGATTCATTCGCTTCCAACTTTTTTACCCGGGAAAAATTAAAAGAAATCATGAACATTGAAGGGGGTAAAACATGTGGGCTAAATGATTTGTCCCTTTCATGGCCTTGGGATTACCCATAGGGCCAATGTTCGCAGGATTAGCAATACACGCGGTTTCGCGTCATCAGGGGCCATTCGAAATGGGCGTCTTCAAAATTCACCTCCTCCCTTCACGCTACAGGAGGACGTCCTTTTTGAATGACCCCTGCATGCACGACCACACAAATATCCAAGATGGACGCGTTTTCTTCCATATATATACAGTTTATAGATGATCGCCTGTGTTTCAATACAAATTCTTTAAGGATTGATGCAATCCGGTTCCACCAATGCTGCGTTGTAATTTACGTTAAGTAATTTATACTGGAGAGATTTCTATTTCCGCTGAAATTCTATTTCATCAGTTGGTACTGTTGACGTTTCGAAGATCAAATTTGTGAGCCAATCGAAAATGCCTCAGCACAGCCTTTGATCCATTGCACCCAAAGTAGCTTGATGTCTGGGGACAGAATCTAATGAGAAGTTTGTTGCATAGAAGACTATTTCTGAAATATTTCTCGGTTTTTATAATTTAATACCGTGGACTTTCAAATCAGATAAGGTGACATCGGTGTTTATGCGTTAGCCAGTTACTCTCTTCGAAATGGATTGTCCCAGGCTGTTCAGAATATGTCAACAACCGCTTTGTAGTGCGCCTCCTTTGTTGTTGGATGCCAGAAAGAGTGATAAATATAGTCCGGAACTTCTTTTTACTGGCACAATTTTTAAACAAGATGAAAAAATATTCCGCCGAGATTCAATGCAGGTTATCTCGCAGCTGCCTTGCCTCGCATTGTCGCCATCATTTGTCAGTGGGACAGGAGCGAACAAACACGCGACAAGAGCACCAGAGCACATTTCCCCCTTCAACGCTTAAATGCTTTAAAAAATCAATGAAGGAATCAGGAAATTGCAAATTTGCAAGCATCTACACTGCTTTTTCATTAATCACGCCCGTTTCAATTATTTTATTTCTGTAGTCACTTCTAAAGATGCTAAAGAAATGAACACACTTGAACATTTGTTTTGTGTGCGCATGAAAGGTTGATTGAGGGAGGATTTTTTACGTTTTCTGGTTAATTTAGGGAATGCCAGAAAATTCTTGCGTTGCTGAGTCTTGAAATAAATAGGTAAACTATAGTTTAATGTAGGACTACAAGAATATCGAGAAGAGAGAGAGAGGGACGGAAACAGTATCGAGAAGCTATAGCCTCGATAACTGGTTTTGGTAAATCTTTTAATTCTATAAATGTGTAGAAGAGAACTGAATAAAAAATAAAAAAAATAAATTAATAAAATAAAAATAAAACATGAAGAAAAGACGTTTGTTTATTATCATTGGCCAGCATGAAAATGCTTGCGTAGCTGAGTCTTGAAATAAATAGGTAAACTATAGTTTAATGTAGGACTACAAGAATATCGAGAAGAGAGAGAGAGAGACGGAAACAGTATCGAGAAGCTAGCCTTGATAACTGGTTTTGGTAAATATTTTAATTCTATAAATGTGTAGAAAAGAACTGAATAAAAAATAAAAAAATAAATTAATAAAATAAATTAAAACATGAAGAAAAGACGTTTCTTTATTATAATTGGGGGTTAGATAACAGTTTATGGTAGGCTTTTGCAATTCTGAAGAAATACCAGAGGTTAGATTCAGCCATGGAATTTTGAGAGGTATAGTTCTTCCAGAAAGCTATCGTTAGTTGAGACCAGGATAGGTGGGGGTTATTGCATAGCGGGCATGTGCCATAGATGCCAATTTTAATATTATTGGGGGTATGTAGAAAGAATATGGGTTAATTCGTAGTTGCATTAGTACAAGTAGTCGCTTGAGAATGAATGGGGCTGGGGTATCGAGATATGCTTGTTTCCTATTGCTGTCTAATGTTAATCTTAAGTAGGGGTTATGTCTATTAGAGTTGAGGATTCTAAGGAGAATGTTTTGTTATAGGTCAGATGTTTGTTTTCGCTAAACTGCTAGCTGAAGTTGTGTGATTTGAGCAATGTCATATTCGGAAAAGGTTTTGTCGGGGTGGTGTAAGGTAGGGCCTGGATCAGCTCTGAATCCTTTTAAGGGGTTATATTTATCTGGGGTGGAGTCTAGATAATATATTAATAGACAAATCGAGAATTATCTTAGTAACTGCGCTGTAATACTTACTGTATATATAAACTTATTTCTGGAGAAAATTTTTAAATTAAAACTTTCTTTGCAAAATTATATCAAGTAACTTTTTATTAAACACCTAAAAACGAATTTTTTCTAAATAGCTGATCTGATTTCCGAAATAAATCGTCCTACACTAATGTCAAAAAATGACGTTCCATTTTAAACCTGATTTTTCATTACATAGTAGCCTACAACTATTGTTTTAATCAAAAGATGACCTTTTTCAATAACTAAGCCTTCAGGGATGAAACTAGATAAGCTTTTATATTTAGGATGATGAAAATTTAATTAGTTATATTTTTTTTATAAAGTAATGAATTTTTGGTAATGAAAAATTTCTACGACCAACATTGGAGGACCCGAGGATGTTAAACGCTTATACATGTATAGTTTTCATGAAACCTGATTAAAGTTGAGAATACCAAGATCCTCTGCACTGTCTTCAACTTGCAACAAATGTTAGTGATATACAATACGTATACACTCTAAAAGGAAAAGTTATACATGGTAAAACCTCAGGGTACAAATGACTTTCTACTATGCATATGTCACATGAAATTTATTATTCATAGCCCCCTGCATCCTGATGTGAGCCCCCAAGACAAGATGATTGGCGAGCCTTCCCACAAAGATGTTCATGTACTGAAATTATGTGCAAATGGTGTTAAAGATGACGTCTTAACTTCAGAAATCACACGCATTTACTTAAAAAAGCACGCATTGCCATTACCATGGTATAAATGTTTTAACATTTACGTTTGTACTCCCGAATTTGGCAATTTGTGCTTTTTTCCGTTAAAGCATTGTTATGGGCATGTAGGTATATACGTTTGGGAACAAGATTGATTTTCAAACCAATTTACTTTTTTCATAACATTCTGATAACACAATATTTTTTAAATAGGGCTTTTAAGATCACATGATATCTACCGACTTGATGCTATCTATATCGATTTTCATATTAGGATGTTTTTCACTAGCTTCCACGTTTTCAGGTGTTGCTACGGCTGGCATTTCAAAAATGTGCACCGCATGATCTGTCAAGATTCAATGTTGGCGGCGTCCTTTGTAGAGAAAAAGCAAATAAATTCAAAATCAATTCCAAGTTTCTAATTAAAAATACGTAACGTTGTCCTGACTACTCTTAAGATGGATTAAAACATTAATCATTGCATCTTTCGTTGCAATAAATGTAATAAATGCATCAGACTGCGTATATGCATATTTACAGCTGTAATTCCCGTTGCTTGGCTAAAATACATGTTTTACTTTATATGACATTGGAATACTGTATTTTGTTTTAAATACCAAATATTGTGTTATTAAAATTATATTTAACTTAAGCATTTACAACTTTCCAGTTATACTTATTTTATCAAAAGAAATTGATTTTTTCAAATTATTTTTTATTTGTATTTCTCATCAAACAGATATTACATTTCTTAAAAAAGAAGTTGAAAGAAATGTCCAAAATTTGGATACGCAGAAAGTTAAAAAAAAAATACTGAATTCAGTACATGTTTACAAGCTAACAGATTTGTCATTTACTTAAATAATAATTGAGTTAAATTGAATTTTCAATTCTTTCTTAATTAAAAATTTTCAATTTGAAAGTGGTAAAATATGAAAACAAATTAAGTGTTCAATTTACAAGTACTGCTATGTTGTTTTCTTGACTATATCTTATACGGCTCTACGTACCTTTATAACCTGAGTTTTAGGAAACCAGTTCCTTGCCTGCATTCAGTAGTATAGAATATCACCCGTTTAACATGTGTGGTCTTGTTATTTTGTGCGCTAGCCCTATTTACGAAATGTCATTCTTTTCTCAAACACTTTCTGCTATTTCGTGCGAAAAATTATGCTACGCTATAACTTAGGGTGCTTTGTATTCCTTATTTATAAACCTCCTTTTTTTTCCGCAGCGTCGCTGCCAGGAACATTTTTGTTTAAAAGAAAAGCATCTTTGAAATTGCGTTTCAATTCGTGTAAATCAGTTTTTGCCCTATGCGGTGACAAGAAAGGGAACAAATCAATAAAATCATCTTTTCTATCCCAAGATCGAAAAGAAGAGACAAGATTTTTGTTGAAAACCTCGTAATTCCCATATACGAGTTTCTTCACGAATGCGCCGCCGATTCTGTTTGCGCGGTTTGAAAAAAAAAATGGGAAAATTGTCTGCCTGAACTGTTGAAGAAACTAGTAAAGTACCTTTTGAACGTGTTTCTTTTTTATATTTTTTACTCCGAATCATCTCTATAAGGCGACGTTTTTTCCAATATGGGGGATTATTGCACAGTTGAGGTTTCTATGGATAAGATCATGAATAAAAGTGATATTTCTGGATCGTTGTCTGCCTAGCAATTTACACTTCTTCGTGGGAGAAATGTCGTCGATTTTAGGCTCCCACTTACTTAAAATATGGGTTTGCATTTCCAGCTCGCAGATTGAATGCGAAACTGCGACATATTGTAGACCGAGCTAAGCACCCAATAACAGATGCGGCTCCGAAGCGGGAGTTTTGAAGAGGGGGAGATTTATGAGTTGCGGATCCTATAGCCGTGCTTCAGTTTGAGATTGATCTCAAATGCACCAACGTAAGATTTTTAGCTGGGTATTTTCTTCTATATAGGCATTGCTAGAACATGTTGGTTGTTGTTTCTAGGTCCTTGGGAAGCATCAGCATGCATGGCATTTCAAGAACCTAAAAACTCTTGAAAGTTGACGAATATTTACTGTACCTGTACAAGTTGTAAAATTCCAAATAAGTATGAAAGGCCATACTTTGTAGTGAATCACTACTTTAAAGAACCGAAGGACAATTAATGAAATGAATGGGATGTACATGTACATTAACGATATCACTGTAAGTCAACACCAAGCGGTCGAAACAAAACTGAACGCATTTTGGAACACGACAGCGTTCCGAGAATGAATTATTGTGTTCCAAGAATGAATCATTGTGTTCTAAATGAAAAATACGTTCCAAAAATTGGATCAATTCTTTTGCTAAAACTAAATTTTGAAGAAAATTTAGAACACAAAACACAAAATAGTGCTTGTGTTCCAATATTTTTACAAATAGTGTTTTAAAATACGCGTTTTTTGGTTTTCCAAAAGGCTAAAAATGACTTACAATGATATCTTAATGTTTCATGTAATGATAACTTACTGTATGTGTTATATTGTTGTTAATTGAATGTACGAAAAAAATATGCTTTTTTACCACCGTGAGCGTACTAAATTCGCAAAAGGCCTTCATTACAAACATGTAGCAAGTAGTCAATGTAACATCAACACGTTACGTTGAAGAATTTGTTGCGATATTTTTTTTAATTAATTACATTATGCGTTATCACATATACTGCATGTATTTGATGCATGCTGTACACACACTGTAGTTGAATCGTTCAATTAGTACGAAATATTATACTCAAACTGTACAAAATAGTGTAAAAATGCCCCTTATTATCACATACAAATGTGACTATAAAAGTCACAAGTTTACTGTTTAATAGAAGAAAATAACAAACGGTGCCAAATAGTGCAAGACCATCTTTTTTCTTTTCTCTACAGACAATAGTCGTCCATTATCGACCTTCTCACGGATAGTTATTTGTTTTTGCCTTTGTCTCGTATCATCACATACTTTATGCGTGCAGAAGGACATCTTGAATTGAATTATGAAACCAATACAAAATCAAAAAATTGTTCAAAAGTGAATTACGGTGCTGCTGATCCTTATTCTGTTGATCATTGGCAATCACTGCTAGCTTACTTGTATGTAGTGTTTGCCTAATCTCCAGGGGTAATAATTTCCAATGGAAGTTTTAACAGAACACAAAAAGCCAATCCAAAAAACGAACTGCCACGAATTCAAAAGTGATATTTAAAAAGCGTGTGCCTTTCATATACGCTACATTCGAGATTTCTATCTGGATCCGAAAAATTTTATTGGGTGACAATGGAGCCTATTTTCAAAAGCGACGCCTTTCAAACGGATGAGCGACTTCAGTTATCAAAATATGTCACATCGCCTCGACGTATAATCTGGCAAGATATGGATTTTAACATCTATGGCATATTGGTAAAGTTGAAGAAAAAAAAATCTATCGCGAAAGCACTGGCTATCGATGCAACGGGGAAGCTGGTGCTAGATTTCAATATTTCACACACGCGTCAGTGCCATTTATTCATTTTTTTTGAAAAAAATAAAATTAAACGAATGCGTGAAATGCTACTGTCAACGATGCATGGATGCATGCTACTAATATGGACACTTTTCACTTTTTATCTGTGACTCCCGAATTCTGTGGTGAATTCTGGAGTGAATGAATAACCCTATATTGGCGAAATCTTTCCTTACTGATATTTCCTAGAACCTTCGTTTCTTTCCTAAAAGTGCATGGCACGAAACTGTAATTTAGATTTTAGGACCTTTGTCGTGCCGAAAAAGGAAATTTCTGACAATTTGAGATGGGCGGCATGCACAGTATACGAAAAGCATGCAGTATGGGCACTCCGTGTCGGAACCTTTCATGTTCCCTGAGTATGAAATGTCCCGGAACAAAATGGGCATGGCTTAATGCGCATTTTGCATGGTCGGAAAGTTGGCGCTGCGAAAATACGACTGCAGCGCAAGAATTGATACGACGGATTGACCCGAAACTTCCTGGCCTGAAATGATCGTATCGTAGGTCACGTGTCATTCGTTCTACATAGCCACAGGTTTGCAGACTACTTCCTAATTGGCTAAGTATACAGAAATCCATTTGAAAGGAGTGATACGATACATGCATTTTGCACAGGCCGCTCGTTAGTCGGAAAGTTGGCGCGGCGAATCGGGACTAAAGGAATGCGCGAAGTGCACATACTGGTATATACTTGTATATATACTGTGTACGCAGCTTATAGTTTAAAGATTTTCAGAATTGTATATGCATATCGGCGGATTCTTTGAACTTTTGGATTTTGAATACAAATTCTCTGTACTTGAGGTGCTACCTCTGACATAACGTCGCTGAACCACGCCAATATTGGACGGTGAAATCGATTTTTTGAATGGGATTGCATACTTAGATACGTTTTCAAATGCTGTCTGTAATAGAAGCTATAATATGTGATTCAATGACAAATTCTTAGCTAAACTTCGATGCAGACATCTGACCGAATATTCAAGTGTTTTGAGTTTTTGTTGAAGTTGAAAGTGTTCTTGATGTGTTTGCTTGTGTTAGCAACAATTGTTTCGAGATTTCTATTACTTGACGAGTGTTATTTTTTTTCTTTTAGGTAAGTGTACATATTTTTTGAAGTCACAACATTTCTTTGCATCTTAAAATCTACGGTAAGTGATTTAAAGTTAGAATTGTTGCTGCGACGTATTTTGAACTGTATTCTTTGCTATGGTGTTCCAAAAGCTCTTGCATATACTGTACATGAACATGCACACGTTTTTCTCAGTAAAATATAAAATAAATTGCCGAAATGAAATTTTTCTTTGAGCGGAATAATTGTGTTTAAGACAAAATATAAATTAACTAATTGAACTGCCAAATTAACGTTTTATGGCTTTTAAGGATCATCAAATAAATATAGATTACATCATCATTTAGGCTGGGTTTGCTAAGATTCATACTTGGTTTAAATACATTTTAGATTCAAAATTCAGGAAATCGGCATTACTACAATTTAATTTAATTTCAGTCTCTGTGATAATTTTATAGACTCAAACAATTGTTTAATTGAGATTAACAAAACCGTCGTTCTTAAACTGCAATGTTAACAATAAACTTAACTTTCTTCCAAACAGCGTTGATTGCAAGTAGCATTTAGACCACAACTGTATTATTTCTTTGCACATGTTTAAATGTGCATATCTACTTAACTTACAGTGCATGTATAAGAGAGGATATCAAATTGACTTTGCCGTCAATTAAAGGCGACGATTTTATCTTCAATACGATGCATATGCTTGGAAATAACGTATTTTTCGAAATGTGTATGTTTCTAGTACAACAAGCTTCCAGGCTTTTAATTTAGCTTTTATTCCCCAGAGAAAACTGTTTGCGTTTAATTTATACATGTACGGGTATCATTTTGGAAAGATAGATTTGGGCTGAAGGTTGATGCTTGCTTGTTGATATATCCTTCGGACATGAATGCGCACAAAATGAAGGCTGCTCAAAGAAATTGTACATAAGCGAAATTTTCCTGAAGGAAATTATTATTTACCAGTGATCGAGTGGGTGGTAATAACGTTTCCCTAGCGGAGAGATAAAAAGAAAGGTTGGTAGCGAGATATGGAAAAAATGGTCGGCAGGGGTCCCTTAAACAAATTCGTATAATTTCAAAAAAAAGATTGCCTGCCAAACTGCTCTATCATCAAACTGCCTTCATAGTTTCCTGTTTTGAGCAGCTCATTATCCAAATGACTTTCGAAAGGTTTTTAATGCCTAAAGTGATTCTCAATGTTGCCACATCTCCAATGATTTTCCGATGAAATTGACGAACCGTGTGGATTGCCCGCTAGCTTAGGCACTCTGCAAAATTAAATTTAAAAAACGAACTTGCTTTGGGAATTGATTTTTTTCTAAACCGAAGGATAGGTAAATCTCATAACACTAACGTCGATATAAATTTGACTTTAGTTCAAAATTTGAGCAATGACTTTTTTTAACAAAGCTATCATATTGAAAAGCATTTAAACTTTTTAACTCAAGTAATGTAATTAATTTTAAATGTAATTCGGGATTTGAAAACTTCACATGTTTTTCAAGTGAAAATCGGAGAAATGGAGAAAGTTCAGGTTTAAAAAGGTCTATTTCCATTTTTATTGCCTTTGCTTCAGCCTTCACTGACTAGGTAAATAAATGAAATTAGATTTTCACTTGGTACTTTTACGTGCCGCTACATTCAAATGTACATTATGTTGCTTAACCTTAGAGTCGGTGTCTCGTGACCTTTTGATGACATCATCGACTAAAAGAATTTGACTCCGGGTTGTTTTTGCCAAAGAAATGAATAAAACGTTACTTGATACCGGTATAATGACGATATCTGCATAAGGACGTACATTGAGTTTGGCATTTTTTTTAAGTCAAGCCATCTTTCGCAATACACCCACCAAATTGAATATGGCAAAGAATATGCATTAGTCAGATTGCGGTCTAAAATTTATGGGTTTACAAATATACGATGTGCATTTTCATCGACATGTTGAAGGGAAACATTTTGCCTTTTTCTATCCTTTTTTGTCAGCTGCAGCATTCCCATTGGTATCGATCTATACTATTTGAGATTTTTTTGCAACTGCAAGTTATTGCATGAAGTCCATATGCGCAATGTTATTTTACTGTAACGACTTCTATAATTTGGTGAAATCGGCATGCCTTATACATGACGTGGAACAAAATTACCTTTGTTCAATTTATTTACTGAGAAGTAAAAATTTTCAAAGAGCAAAGCTATTTGTAAGCTGTTCTCGAATTGTTGTTTCTTATATGGAAATGCAATGTTTCTATGGTACATACATGTACTATCTAGAATGTATACATGTGTATAGGTAACACAGTACACATTCTCAGGTAAGCTACCGATTTGCCACCACATTAATCATACCTGAGGGATTTAAAAACTGTGTTGATATAATTTATGGACCGTCCCACATGTACAGTCAGTCGATGTATGAAATGAATGTTTAACAAGAAATGCTTTGGGAATATTCACCAAAACGTTGGTAATTTAAGACTATTTCATCTGACATTGTATTGATGTCAGTTTGTAAAGAGTGGTTGCTATGAAACGCATCACCCCATTGCAGCATGTTATCTTAATTGATAAAAGACCAAAAACTCAAATCCCATCATGAATGTCTCTGATCGAGTTAAGCGTGGTGCACGCATACTCAATGAATTAAAATGCCAGTCCATCACCAAATAGAAGGCAGTGCTCCGAAACGTTGCATGCTTTATACACTTGTCATGTACAGTAATAGGCACTTTCAACATTGAATAAATAAAAACTAGTGAAGCTATGTGCATTCACGTCGTATGTTTCTGTATAGAAACTCAGTTTTTTCAAATGCACAAAAATGCAGTCCTGGCATAACTGCACTAAAGTGACTAAGGATATTCTGGCTAGAGTTTGGGATGAATTCGCCTACCGCAACGATATCTTCCTTGTGACCATTAGTGCAGACATTGATCATCTTTAACTAATGATGAAATACGGTAGACATCATGAAAAATACATCTTTTAAGTTGTTAACTTAAAGATGCCCAATGTTTGCACTGTTAGTCACTCGGCCGATGTCAATGTCTAGTATTCTGGTTCATTCCAAACCCTATTTTAAGCCTATTGTAGTCCTGCAAACCGTTATGCTGATGTCATCTTTGTTCATTTAAAAAAATCGTTGAACTAGAAAGATGACATTCGATGTGAATGTACATCTACATAACTTCAGTATATAATGTTTTTATTCAAAGTTGAAAGTTAATTCTATTGCATCTGATATGTACATGATTAGAGATGATGTACAGACATGTATGTGTCTTAATGTGTGAATCTGAGCATATGCCAGATTTCTTTAAGAATAATAATGATGAAATCAGATTCTGTTAAAGAGATCATTTTTCAATTGCTTTGTGCGTACTTTCCAATTAAACCGTACTAGGAAATGGATTTATTTTACAACTATTATTTTAAGCTACAGTATTTGCTTTTTACTATAATTAGGCTTTTCTAACCTAAATACCAAATTAAGCTGATTTGATTTTTCAGGGAGAATTTTATTCGAATAAGATCTGCTACATTTTTTGGAAACAAACCAGGCGTTGAATTGGATCACATGTTTTTGTTAAAGTATATCACGTATACCAAGCTTACCTTACCGGAAATTAAAAGTCTATAAATTTAAAGCTTGTAGGGCCTTTTCCAATTCCTTCGTGTCTTAATCATTGCCTTCTATAGACGCTGCATGCGATGTTCAATTTGCATACACCCAGGTGAATTTCGTAAATGGTCACCCTGTAATTTTCCGAATCGATAAATGGCTAGGGTAATGATTGACACCATATCCGCTTTAAAATGTGTGGCATGCTTTTGTAAAAAAAAAATATAATGGAAAGTATGAATTTTATAGTCTTCGTCCATTTTAATACGCCATTATGCATACGGATCGATGGGAAGTGCACGCTTCTAACACAATCTTGCAGTGGGCTCGCACGATGTTTGATTTGAGAAGGGTTTTTATAGCGTGGTTATAACTTCTTGGAGACAGTTTTATGTCTGTTTGCTTCGGTTTACAAGAGCTGTAAAAATACTATTCGAATGTTTAGTAGGCTTTCAAGAAACCTTACTCCGTATTTTCCAAATAAAATGGTTATTACTTGTTTTTCCACTGGGCTAAGCTAAGCTGGGTACATTTCATGCAGTGCCAAACATCCCCTTTTATCTGGCAATTGAGAAGTGTTAGTAATGATTGAGGTTACTCGAGAAAATTCAAATATACATTCACAAATGCAAACTTTTGTTTCCTCGCTCGTTGCGCAGGTTTTATGGCGGCAACAACCTTTGCATCGTAACGAACAATTGGTTCGTACAGTACACCTCGCAAACTATATGCATTCACCAGGGCTGAAAACGACGGCGATTTGGAGAAAATAGCATTTCTTATGATTTAATGAACTTGTTCACTGATGAATTCAAGTTCTTTAACGTCCTAGCTGAAACCAACTGTGAAACGCTCATTAAATTGCGATATATCTCGGTGTATATGATAAGTCATTTGAGTATGAAGGGAAATTTTGAGTTTTTATTTCTTGTTGAGCATTTCCAAAAAACTACGATTAAATGAAATCGTTTAAGCGGATGTTATGATAAATGTAGGCCTACGTGTGGAGTTCGCCTCAGGTGGTAGCATATTTGTTTACCCTATCAAAAGTAATTGAATATGCTGTGTAGTGAGTTATATCACATTTTTTAAAATAAGTTATTTTAGGGGTACACATATAGAGGCTTTCTGAGTAATCGTACTTTAGCATCGTGCAAAACGAATGCATTGATTGGTCTAAAAACAGCGATTTACTTTGAGTATATTTTTAAACCAATTACTGCGTCGATTTTGTAAAGGTAAAATACATTAGCAAAAAAGATTTCCTATAGTACAATTCGTACAACTTCTTTCTGCGTACCTTGATGGCATTCAGATATGTTTGTTTGATCGAAATTGTATACTACTGACATTTTCTCGGATCGTCAATAAAAGAAATAACGAAAGAATTGTAAGAATTTAAAAAAAACTTTTTCAAAAATAGTCGCGCTGTATATCTCATGGAAAAAAGCATAAAAGGGTCCTTTCCAACCACAAGTGATGATGCAATTAATCTCAAAATACCCATAGATGTAACCAAACTTGAGTTAGGCAGTTAGAGGAAACTACAGTAAAAATACTCAAACTGTCTTCGAGTTACTTAAAAAATTTCCGTGCACTTGTATCTCTCAAATAACAGCGCGGGTAACGGAGTGTTAAAGAAATAAGCAATGACTTGACTTTTACTCACACTTTCATGCTGCTGAGTTTGGGAGTCGAACTTAAAACTTTGCGTTGTCTCGTGAAAAAAAATGAAGAATATTAATTTTGCTGACATGTCAAAATGTTCGATGATTCGCACTTTCTCCTTGCCTACCTATTGAGGCAAAAACAAGTACGTTTGCATTGATTCCAGCCTTCTCAGCGTTCGTTTTACATATTGCGAGTGATGAATATATCACGATTGATTTTGGCTTTAATCTCGTTCTTGCTCTCGCGTATTTCGTTACTCACGTAGGCGAAATTTGGAAAACTGCCCCCAGTAAACTTCGTAGTCGATTTGCATCGCCTAAACCACAGGAGGGCGCCATGTTCATCGTCTGCTTCACTGCACATTGTCGCTTGCCTTGATCTGCTACAGAGTGACTCGCGTCAAGTGTAAATTGACCTTTTCTCGTCTTATTTCGTTACAAAAGTCAGCTTACTCCAATAATGGCATGTCGAAGAACAAAGTTGAAAATTGGCTTACGAGAACGAAGCTTGCTTTCAGGGTGGCATTATATTAAATACTAATAATAAATGCTTTATTCCAGTTTAGGAAAAGGCATAGAAGAGATGTATAGACATCACTTACATCTACCCCAGAAATACAATCAGAATACATAGAAATACATTGCGTCTGTGTATAATCTATACATATTGATCATACTCCTTTTCAACGGATGACTTCAAAACGAACCAATCAGCAACTTAGTGCGCTGCTGTTTGTTATTCTATGTTGGGTTTAGCATCGGCAATATACTGTAGTTTAACGATGGAAAGCTATATCTGGAAATACGTCATGTTCAAAAAGTTCTATTTTTTAGAATGTGAATTACGAGAAATGAATTAATGTTATAATTTTACAATAATAAAAATACGAATGAATTCTCAGTTTGAAATTTTCATTTGTAAGAAGCCATGGTTAGTAAAATGCTCAGAAATATGAGCTTGACTTTTCGGACAAGCCTAAACGTGTCAAGTTTCCAGATATAACATTCCCTGTGTGTGACGGCCTTAAAGGGGAGTCCTAAGGCGATTCGCACCATTCCCATCCCAACGTGGGTTGTTCCAAAAATCGACGTTACATATCTACATTGGTGGAATTGGGAAATCTGGCCAACTCCATGGAAAATCAACGAAAAAAAAGAAAAAATGGAGCCAAATCTGCCACTCATTGCCTCTTTCGCTCTACTATTTGTTTGAATTGTTAATGTTCCCTCCATTGCCCGTTCGGCAAATTAAATCTAGGGATCCAATCTTTAAAACTTTAGTCCCACACCGAGTAGCGATGCAGTGCACAGTGAGTCCCCATTGGCTAGCTCCGCGAAATTCGCGAATATCTTCGTATAATGTTATATATGGTGAACGTGCCTTCGCACGGAGCTCAGTTGAGTCCCCGGGGTTTATTGCGTTTTGTCTCAACCTGTTCAAAAGCGCGACAGTGTGCCAGAAAGCTAGCATATTGGCCCGTGGCCTCGTTGGTCCGCTCCAAATTGCATTCTGTTCGTTGTATAAGAAACACGCGTTTATATATCATGGTTATAAAATTCCACATATAACGAAGCAACCTCGGGCATAATCCGTTTTTGCGGTTGCGCACTTTTTTTTTCTGCCTTGGCCTCGTCGATAATACAACGTTACATCCGTAGAAAGCGCCATAGTGTGTAACGGGCCCGTGAGGTTCTCACAATGTTGATGATTTAAGTCCGCCATCTACTCTTTTCCTATTAGTTTCCGTTCAATCGATATTTCCAATAAGTTACGAGCTGAGCCCACTCCCTCTCATTACTCGTTTGCTAACTTCCCAAAATGGGCTCCCAAACGGTATTATTAATCTGGAGCATAAAGTTCGTAGCATATTCCTGCAAGAATAATAGCACCTGGCTCGTAATGAAATCTATGCCGTCACGAGGGGCAGAACCGTATACGAAAAAAAGCACTTCTTGCCTGGCGTGGAATACAATACGTCGGTTTACTTAACGTTTACGATCCGTTTTGATAAATTGCCTAGAGCCGCCATTTTTATTGATTTGTCTAAATGAAATATGCTGATGATGCTGGAGTTTTACAAATGCTCGTACATGCGGAGGCTGCGAACATGTTTAGCTTAGGAAGGTATATATAGGATTAAAAAAATGCAGTTTCAACTCGATTGTCATTCACACAAGTCGCGATTGTGAGACTAATCGAAAATGCCAATTAGCATAAAGTTACAGTAAGGCAAAGCTTGAGATGACATTTTCTGGCATATTGCTCGAGGAAGTGCCATCGTCTGATAGATTTCCGACTTTTTAAAGTGCGCGTAGGCGTTTAGCAACGTTAGCAGCTGATCCATTTTTTTTCCTTTTTGAGCATGTTTCGTTATATCCGTGTTTTTGCGCTCACGCAGCGAGTGCATGGAGTTACTATTGAGCTGTCAATGCAATATGGGTATGTGAGCTAGGCAATCAAATGGCTGGAAAAAGTTTGCTTCGGAAAAATCTGGAGCAAAGAAAATGGTTTCTGGGAAATTGGCTGGTGGCGATTTCCACGCTTTTTCTGTTGTTCGGGATGTCTGGCTTATTGTTTTGAATGTTTCCCGGACTTAATGTGTCTGTTGGTCCACGATACTTTTTTGTCTGGTTTTAAGCTACTGTACGTCCACACTTGAGGGAACATTGAGGAACATCTTGTTGCCACTTCTTTCTAGTTCTTAAGGTCGTCACATTCGAGGCAGTTTATATCCCGAAAGTTGTTTATAGATTATGTATATTGAGGGATATACATACAATATTGTTGCTTGACATTTCCTCGTATTCTGGAAAAATTTCTTTCGCAAATATCTTCCCATATATTTTTCCAAAATAGAAAATGATCCTGTTTTGAGAAAGTTTTTTTTTTGGAAAGAAACTGACGTCATAGATTTTACAGTCATGCACAAAAGTTTCTGTTCTGTTGAATAGCCAATCAGGTAAGACATACGTCATAGGATGGAATGAAAGTACTGTTGTTAAATTAGTTTACCCACGACTACCTTTGAAACAGTGCTGTCATATATTGCATAAATACTGCAGGGATATACTGTATTCAGTTGAAATAACTTGCCTTTAAATTCTCGCAACTTATTTCCAGATATAATTTTCCTCGTGTGTTGCGGCTCTCATGCAAGTTTGTTTCTGGAAACCTAAATTTATGCAATTTACATACGTTTCTGGAGAGGCAATATTTTTTGCAAGATCAAATTAACTGACAATTTTGTGCAGTTTGCTGACTTGTATTCGCAAAAAAAAAAAATACCAAAAAAAACCCCCCGCTCTTAGGTTCTAAAGGACGGTTTTAAAGGACGCGTTGGAAGTTTTTTTTTAAAAAAATGCTTTGATGATATGAATAAAATGTAAATAAAACTTGCTCCTGTAGTTTGATAAGTGGATTTCATCTCATTCTAAGCAAATGCTATGTAATTACCCTCGCTGGTTTTATGTATACCGTCGTCTGTAAAGTTGCTAATTTAGTTAACGCAAATATACGAGCGTTAAAAAGCGCTAAACTAATTTAATTATTCGGATAAATTTGATTAATTTTCGAATACCTCCAAATTAGAATTGTGCTAAGACTCGTCTCTCAAAATGCGCTCAAGGTGCGGAAGCCCTTGACTTACATCAGCAAATTTTTGCGCAGTAACGTTCGTATTCATCATGCAGGATATGTACGATATATCACGCTATGATATGCCTACAGACTGACCTTCTGAATCTTTGATCGAGATTGCATATCCCATCCCCGGGAGATTTGGGCAGGCATTTCCATGAAATATTCAGGAAAGCATGCAGTCGTTTTGCATTTGTCAGAAGGTGGTCTTTGGGGTGGGCGAGATTGCCAGTAATCAATTACGTGGCCCTAACCTAAAGTTGCAACTCTGTTGCAAAGGGACTGGCTTTCTTATTATACAAATCGATCGAGATCCATCCCCCCGAACAGGCCGTGTTCTTTGTGAAATGGAACAAGCAAACAGCCTTGAGGGGAAATATCAATAATATCCAATGAAGAATGAGAGTTTGTGAGACTTTCTAAGGCTTTAGATGATTGCCTCGTACATCAGTATGATGGAAAAGGTTACTCCTCCAAGTGCACTGTAAACAGGTATATGGCGTTGATTCTGAAATCTCGCAGGCTACTCGTATACAGCGACAATATCCATAGAAAGTTATTGGCGGAATGGGGATGGTTGGGTCGACTGGAGGGAATTTTTTTTTATGTTCCATGTTTTTTTGCGAAAACTTTTTGAGAGATTTAAAGCTCGTGCTTTTACGAAAAAAAACTACTTGAACGAGATGGAAAGGGTGGCCGTATGACATACTCGTATAAATGATACACTTATATGGCCCTATCGATCTCGGCGAGGACAACTTTAAGGCACTACACGAGTTCAGAATTAGTCCAGGAATGAAACAATGGAAAAGTAAGGATTTAAAAAAGGTTAACAGACCTCGAAATTCAATGAAAGTGGTCGCCTTTTTTTATCCGCAGCAAACACTCGTCGTAGTGCAACGTGGCACATTTGCGACCTGCATACTATGTAGCTATTGGATTTGGTTGACGGTGCATGGTGGCATATTGTAAACTATTGAAATGCCTGGAGTACTTGAGGTTTTTCAAAACCACCGTCTGCTATTGTATCGAACGCTTGTCTCCGAAAGGAATTTTTCCGTTATTTCATGCAAGGAATTCGGCTATGGGCTGTAACCTTTAAAAGAAGCGTTGTTTTGCATGTTTTCCGCATAGATGGGGCCAGCAGGAATTCCGAGAAATTCATTGTGTACACGCTTTTAAAAGGACGATGAAGACTTACTCTTTCTCTACGACGTTTTTCAGAAATACACGCTATATAGACATATTGTACGTTCGTGCAGGCACTATTTGCACCGTTTCCCGAATATTATATATCCTCGTACTCGGGCGAGCTAGCGAAAGGATTCTTAAGAAATTCTCAGCTTGAGATGCTGGGAATAAATGCTTTAAATTTCGAATGCAGATACCAGCGACCTCTCATCATGCTTTGAAAGGAGATGGAAATGTCCCGTTTCTTGCATTAATGAAAACTTGGATTTATAACAATGTCTAGCTGCATATAAGTCAAGCATTGTTCGTCGCCTGTCCCTTTGAAAGATAGAAATTTTTGTTAAACGTGGTTGTATTTTATTATGCGTACTTTGAAATAAAATTGCTTTTGATCTCCTTGTAATCCTTATTGTGCGAAAACATTGTTTCGAGAAGTTTAATTACTTTAAAAAGCTGTATTCCCGAAGATTAAAAAGTTTTATATCATATTATAGATACATGTAGAAAGGGAAACGTTTTATATTGCAGTTTATACTGTACATGGATGAGGCATAATTTAGCGACTCTGAAATTACACCTTTATGGTAACAGTTGAGTAAAATTTAAATTTTACACTGTTGGATATGGCTACAATATAGGCTACAATTTCTCGGTTCGAGCGATCCTAAAAAAATGTAACCATATAGCCGATATTGGGCAAAAATACAAATAAAATTTTTAAGCGCCCTAAAATTTTAGCGCAAGGTGTGCATTTGAGACACTTAATTGTCAATTGCAAAGCTACAGTTTGATGTTTCAGTATTGGAGTAACCATTTAATACACTCATTTTATGACACTCTACAACTTCCTATAATTGGATTTCTTGCCTAATCTTTTAACGGTTAAAATTTTAAACTTGAGCAAACAGAATTTGTAGTCCAACGTACGTCACGTGTGAAGTGTTTTAAGCAATCTTCTCTGTCACTTCCGATGCAAATGTATAATCAATTTTACTCGACTGTTACCTGCCTATACTAATTGTGTAATTTGGGAGGTCTTGAATTATGCCTCACCCTTAATATTACCTATTTCAAATGTGGTACTTGTTTACCTGAATTGAAATACGGGGTAATTAACATAGAATATACTTTTGTGAAAAGGGCATGGCAAATGTTTCTTTGTTTGGTTAATTGGTACTTATAGGATTCCCTGATTTAAGAGAGAAACTGCCAATGCTACTTTGCATTTATCCATTTACAATTGTATTGTCCGGAAAAAAATTGTTTAGGTAACACGTCATGTTCGGGAATTGTTGTATTGTTACCTCCACGAATTGATTAGGTGATCTATAGAAAAGAGTGCCTTTTGTCTATATAGCGTAATGCCCAGAATAGCATCACTTTCTACCGTTATAGTGCGCTAGGCACGGTTTAATTAACAGCATGCAAATGGCCGCTACAAATATGTGCGCTGACCTTTCATTTCCGGCCAACCCCTTCATTGGCTCGTCGGTTATTCGCGATGAAACAGAGCCCGAGCTGGTCGTGTGATTTTAATAAGCATAGGATGGTGTGGTTTTAATTAGAAATTGAAATTTCCCAAAAGATAATGGAGAACTCCATGGACTGCTCTTCTGAACTCGTTCGATGGTAGATTGGACGTGGACTATGAGTGGAGATGTACTCCAAATTAATTACAACGGTATGGAATCACTTTCGCAAAAACCTAATTAACTGCATGCTCAAAAAGAAGACAACGGATATCAAGTTTGTCATCGCTAATTATGCAGGGCTATATATTGTATACAGGGTGAGGCGGAAGTCTAGTTTTCTTCCAAAATAAGCTGCAAATATTTCTATTACATGTATTTGGTACTGCTTATTGCATTTAACTGCCAGAGAAAGTGCCGTGACTCGATCAAGGGTTGTAATATGTTTATCGTTTCATAGTTTTCCCAACACGGTACATTTTACTGCACTGTGCCATTTGTTCATGTTTTGTTGTTTGCATAGCCAGACTTTTGAAAAATATTTACGTTGAAGGGAATTTAATTGCTCGTTTATGCTGTATAATGAAGAATGCATTTTAATAATTAATTTCATTGCTTGTTAAAAAGTACGTTATAAGTGAAAAAAAAAAGCTTTTGAAATCTCCCCATCTTTTGAAAACTGATGCATCTTATGCTTAGTTTTTGATTATATTAAATAACACGTATCGATTTAATTTGCAAAAAATGGCGAAATGGATGCTCCAGTTCATTTTATTTCGTGGGCATCTTCATATAATAGATTTGATTGGCAGTGATGCGATGACATGTTCAAAATGAAACGTCAAATAGTCGGCAATATGGCACGGTTTGGATGACTGAATCAAGGGTTTGGTCCGCCGTTGTGATCAAATTCCAGCCTGGGCTTATATTGAATAACTGAGCCATACACTAACTCGCGAACTCACTAAATATAAAGTATTGATAGTACAAACTAATTAAAAAACGTAATATGATTAAATAGAAAGTGAGGATTACAATGTAATTTTGTAAATTACATGTATGTTAAAGCGTGGCACATATACTTATTGTGTTATTACAGTTAGTAAATATGAGAAAAATCTTTTAAAGAGTCTAGCCACAATATTAGGTAACAATTTATCAAAATGGCATCAAGAAAACTAGAAAGGGTTCCTTCAGAAAATTCATATTAAATTTTCATGACTTTCCAGGTTTTGAAACAAATTTCTCTGAACAGCGACAAAATTGACAAGTCATAGGCTATGCTAATGTTATCCACGGTTATTCACGGGACAAAATTAGCGAGATATTTATTTTTTAAATATTACAATTTTTCTGATTTTGTTGAAAGTGTGGCCAATTTGACCTTGGAAACAGTCAAAAAATTTAAGAATTTGCCCACGCAAACTTGACAATCTTGAAGTCCTTTCTTTGAAATTGTTGAAAATTTTTCTACTTTGTATTGAACATATTCTAAAAAGTTTTAAGGGTTGTAAGAGCCCTGATCTAACCACGTATATAAGCATTCATTTTGTATTTTGACAAAATTAATACTATTTAATTCCCTGACATTTTCAAAATTAAGTCATTCTTCCCTGAATTTTCCGAATTTTGTTTACTTAATTTAATTTTTATTTGTATACATTTTATTGAATATTTGTGATTCCCCGGGAAAAATTGGGTTTTACAGCTAGTATTTATATGAACAGTACTCAGCTTGCATTCAGTTTGGAATAACAAATCGCCTTGAATATTGGCAACCATCGATAACTCCCATGCATTGCTATGCTGCCATCCATTTCGGTTCATGGGGCGAATTTGAAATACCCTAATTCAGAAGGCAATCAAAAGGAGCCCTATATTAATTAAGAACGACAAAGCATAACATATCATATTTTTATCAAATGAAATGACAATTCGGTGCCAGGAACTTCGTTAAGACGAACTCGCTTAACACGAATTTCTCCGCCCTAGAGTATACGTTGAATAATGGTAATTTATTCATTTAAGCCGAACTCGAATATAATACAAATTTTCTGTTACAACGAACGAGCTTTCGAATTTCCAAGCATTTAATAGTTCGTTAAAACGAATCCAAGATTTTTTGAGAAAATGTCGCGATAGAAATAATAAACATTTCTTGATAACGGATTATTTTAGGGAAACTAAAAATAAGTACGGTATTTGATGTACTTGCGTAATAAAACCTAATAGCTAATGTTAATACATTTTGAATCTTTTTTGAGATTTAGTTAGCGTTGTTGAAATAATATTTGACTTCTGACTTATGGCCAAAACGTTGAGCGGTTTGAATTAAATTATTGGTTGTGGCATAATGCAAAGTCTCGCATCTTCTATCTTTCCCAACCACTTGAAGACATGGAGAAAATCCATTCTGATACTACTAATACATGCAATTTAAGCTTCATTGTAAACATTTTGACACCCCTGGACCTCGTCTTAATGAGCTTCTACTGTAATGCTGGATTCACAACCAAGCAATTGAAGACAAACGGTCGACACACATGTGCAGATCAAATTAGCTAAAAATGCCATACGTCCTTTCTAGGTAATTTCTATTTTTTTGGCTGACAAAAATAAAATGGTCGAGAGATCTACTTTGACGTAATAAATCGCATTCATTATATAATCTATCTATATACATGTATATCAAATAGAATTCGCGTCCATCTCGGTGTGGGTGAGTGTGTTTGTGTGTGTTTTCCGCTACTAACTCCATCTTTTGAAGACAACGACATCTAACGTAACTCCTAATCGCATAACAAAAGTTAGAAAATCAGACAACAATTTTAACCTAGAAGGGCCGGGTTTTTCTGCTAGTGGAAACATAAAATAATAACGGAAAAAGTTAGTCCGAACCATTAAATAATACACGGTAGAAAACTGGTGACGTTTTCAAGATGGCGTCAACGACCATTTATGTCTTCAATTGCTTCATTGTGCAGAATACTGTCTTATATTCTATAAATTTATATCGAAAACATGTAGGAAAGGTAACATAACAACCTTGGCAGGGAGTAAGCTAAGTTTTGCCGGTGTCACGGGATTTTTAATTCATTGTTTTGGTGGAAGTACCTGCATGTGACGTACAGTATAGGTGCATTTTCAGTAGATTATTCGATGAAAAAGTTCCATGATATCGGTTCAAGCATGATTCTGTATAATGTGTAATGTGTATAATACGATAATACACTCGTCAATTTGAAAGTGTTTTGCAATTTTCAGAGTAATTTTATATAAATATTGCATATTGCTTCTCTTTAAATAGATAACACAGATACTGCAGTGTTTCTGTTCAAGATAGTTTGCAATACAGTAGAACCTCTCTTATGTCAACTAATTGGGATCAGAGGTGGTTGACATAAGTGAAAAGTTTACATAAGGGAGGTTGAAATTCCAATCAATAGAAAACGAATTTAAAAAAGTAGGAAACAAGTTATGTTATCACATTACAAGTACCGGTACATGTGTATCACTTTTGTTGGGCAGGTTTGACAACACGGCCCGTTTCCGCTTTGAACTCGGTAGGGACATCTAACACAACGAACAAAATAAAAATAGTAAGGGTGCTCTCACAGGCACCAGTGCGCATTTGGCTGCTACGAGCAGGCCTAAAACTAGGTACCCTAATGTATTTAATTAAATTCCCCAAAGTTGAGGTCTGCGCCAGCCAAAAAAACGCACGGTTTGGTCGGCAGGAATGAGTTGCTATATTCAATAGAGTCCTTGCAAAATTACTAGTACGCATGCGTTTTCAGTGGCGCCATCCGTTGGTCGAATTTGGCGTCCTTAAAAAGGAGCATGGATTACGAGTCATAGCGTGTACAAGG